>BJBW01011124.1:6751-25803 GCA_004320125.1 Scolopax mira | reverse complement strand
CTGGGCAACCTGTTCCAGTGTCTCACCACCCTCACTGCAAAGAATTTATTTCTAGTATCTAACCTAAATCTGCCCTCTTCCAATTTAAAATCATTGCTCCTTGTCCTGTCACTACACTTCCTGACAAAGAGTCCCTCACCAGCTTTCTTGTAGGCTCCCTTCAGATATTGAAAGGCTACTATAACTTGGCCCCAGAGCCTTCTCTTCTCCAGGCTGAACAACCCCAGCTCTCTCAGCCTGTCCTCATAGGAGAGGTGCTCCATCCCTCTGATCACCTTTGTGGCCCTCCTCTGGACCCGTTCCAGCAGATCCATGTCCTTCCTGTGATGAGGACTCCAAAGCTGGACACGGTACTCCAGGTGGGGTCTCACGAGTGCAGATTAGAGAGGCAGAATCACTTCCCTTGACCTCCTGGCCACACTTCTCTTGATGTAGCCCACTGGCTTTCTGGGCTGCCAGTGTGCATTGTTTCTGAGATCCTGTGAGAACCTCCTTTGCAGGTGCGTCCTACGACACCTGGTGTTGGAGGGTGCAGCTGCACATAAGTATGTTCTCCTCCTCCTCCTCCTCCCCTTCCTCCTCATCTCAAGGCTGCAGTGAATT
This sequence comes from Scolopax mira, assembly GCA_004320125.1. Classification (NCBI taxonomy): domain Eukaryota; kingdom Metazoa; phylum Chordata; class Aves; order Charadriiformes; family Scolopacidae; genus Scolopax; species Scolopax mira. The sequence goes on along the minus strand of BJBW01011124.1, from coordinate 25,200 downwards.
CGCTCTGTCGCTGGCAGCCCAACAAGCTGAGCTGGAAACGAGCAAGTGACTTGTGGGAACAATGGGTGCCATATACTGCTTTGTCTTCAATAGTGAAAAAAAGCCCACAAAAGTTTAAAAAAAAATTGCTTGTGAACAAAGTAAATCTGAAATAAAAATAACCGAATTTCCTAAATTTTAGTGGTTACATTTTTAACCCAAAGGGGGAAAACTGGCTTATCCTTGTTCCCTTTTTGATCTGCCTATATGTTGGGAGCTCTCAGGAACAATTCTGCTGGTTTCAGCAGAATTAGAATATCAGCTGCTTCCCATTTCTGTGGCCCAGCTGCTGGAAGGCAGCGAGGCATATTTAATGATGGCATTACCTTACATTGCTCTTATTCAGAGGGTGTAGTTTGTGATGTCCGTGATTTATAAGAAGTCAGCTTTTTTCTGGATGACAATTTGTTGCTATATTTTATCGTAGGGGAAGGCATTTGAAGGAGCAACAAGTTTCTCCCTGAGCTGAAGGGTTGGGGATGGTCTGGTGGTCAGTTGAGCCTCCAGCAGGGCATACAATATTATCGGTAGTGTGTTGCTTCCTTTGAAATCCATGATGGAAAGGGCCAGCATAATTTATGGAGGAAGTGATGATGTCCAGGCCAGTGAAGGCTCCCATGCTGCTGTTTCATGGCTCCCTCTGGGGCTTTGCGATCGCAGAGCTGAAGATGGTATCTCTTTGGAAAGATGCTGGTCCCTTTGTTCTGCAGGGAGTGATGGAGTCAAGCAGAACCTGTAGATAGCATCTCGTCTTCTTGGCAAAGAGCAGCTATGTTTGGCCATTTGGCCTGCCACACGACATCTCGGACAATAATTTTGGACTAAAAGGTGGCTACTCCTACATGCTAAATGCTCCCTTTATTCTCCAGTGTGCAGAGCCCATGCTGTATCTGTCTTCATGGAAGCAGACTTTGCACATTGACAGGTGGGGGCAAAGTGTGCCAACCAGCTCCCCATGCTTTCAGCAGCTCATTTTCCTACCAGAGCAGGTAAGGGCAGAATACAGAGCAAAATTTCTGTCACTGTCTATTTGCTGATAAGCTCCTGGGCAATGCTGTTCAACGATCATTTGCTCAGCAAATACAAAACAGTCACAATTTGGACAATTAACAGATAGAGGAGAAATTTGTCATATGGCAGAATTATTCCCCTGACACTCTGTTGATGTCACATACTCCTCCTAGTACCAGAAGTTAATTAAAAACATGTTGTGACTTGAGACTTGCTTTTGGATTAGCTAAACTTTGATTTTAGTTTTCGGTAAAGGCAAAAGATAGGGGGCCTCTTGAATGAAAACCTGACCTGCAATTTATCTTATCATGTGATTTTTTTTATTTTTTTATTTTTTTATTTCTCGAGTATAATAATTGAGGCAATGACCCACCTAAAAATGGAAGTAACCTTTAAGTAGCATATGTTTTAGGGAATGTCATGAATACGGTATTTGTAGGACAATGAAAACTCTTTTTTATTTCCTATTGCAGTTTGGGGGTGGGTTATGTTTGTTTTTAAGCCTCTTACTCTTCAAATTCCTCTCCAAACTTTGGGATAATTGACTTCCTCTGAAGTCCAGAGGAAATGGTATGAAGCTGCAGCAAGGGAGATTTAGATTAGATATTAGGAAAAATTACTTTACTAAAAGAGTGGTCAGGCACTGGAACAGCCTGCCCAGGGAGGTGGTGGAGTCACCCTCCCTGGAGGTATTTAAGAAACGTGTAGACATGGCTCTTCAGGGCATGCCCTAGTGCCCAAGATTATTGGTCTGTGGTGGGGTGTTGTGGGAAGGATTTAGTTGGTGGATACGTTTTTGGTTTTTTTTTTTAATGTGGTTGGACTTGATGATCTCAAAGGTCCCTTCCAACCACTAAGATTCCATGATAAGACAGAAGAAAACTCCTTTGGAAGTTAAGTAGAGTTTTTGAAAACCACTTGACTTCTAACTGTATCAAGGAAAAGTGTCAATGTAGGTCAATTACTCATTGTTTGGGCTTTTCTGTGAAAAATCCATAAATTTTCACTTGATAGTAGTCTTTACTACTGGTCTGTGCTTTAAAAACTCAAAGGAAACTATCAAAAGTTTATTTTACTATTGTGCATCATGAAGTGTTATGAGAAGTTTGGTTTTTATTTAGTTAGTTCTAGTGTAAACATAAATACCATGCAGGCTTTTTTCAAACTTACCCTTTCTTATGTATATGTCTCTCCTAAATGATGGTTCTTTTTCGGCTTTTTTTGTCTTCTGTGGTTGTTTTTTGAGGGGTGGGGTTTTTTGTTAAGCAGGACTTGTAAGATAAGAAAAATCCACAAATACTTAGTGAATCTATTGGTATTCTTGATAAGACAAAATCTTATCAAATACTCTGTGACTGTTGCATTAGAATGAAAACAAGGAAGCCATTGATATTGGTCAAAGTTAAATGTATGGGTCTGGTGTTATTACTGTTACTTGTAACATATTGTGTCTGAATTACATATTGTGGGAGGGATTGGTAATTCTTTGTAGAGGCAGCTAAAAGTGGCAGGAGAGCAGAGCTGATGTAAAGGGATTTTAATCAGCCTAAGCTGACAGGGTTGCCTGCCGAGAAAGGGCAGATTGGCCTCTAGTTGCCAATGCAGTTGATGATCCTCTATCACCTGAAAGCTGACCACATTTCTTGGGTTCTTATTTCTATTTGTTAAAACTGATTTAAACCTAAACAAACCAGAAAGACTTTAGAAGCAAAACATGAAATCTTGGGCTTCTTCACTGAATATTGTCTGGAATTGAACGATATATATTGAAAAACATACAGCAAATTAAAACATAGCTTCATCCTTAGACTTAACAACATAGCTTCATCCTTAGACTTAACAACAACATCCTTAGGCTACTTAACAACTTTTGGAAACCTGCTGTCTGCAAAAGTAGTTGGTGTTTTGTTTGGTTTTTTTTTTTTCCTGAAGTATCTAGGCAATAGAAATTCAAGAAGCTTGTGTTGCATGTGTGCGTCTTTGTTCTGGTAGCAGCGGGTTACAGCTGGACATGGTCTGGTACATTGGATGAGGATCTCAGTGGGACAATGGGAGCTGAAGGCCAACCATTGCACGTGCTTCTAAGACATTGACAGCATTGAGTCACAGCTGCTGTGGAGGTCTGGGCTCTACCTGACATGCCTGGTTGTAGTAAAAGACCACACTCAGAGGCCTTCCTGGAAAGCTAAGAGCTATGATGCTTTCATGATCACTGGATGCCATGCAGACATATGTCCGTGATATATATACCTATAGGTGGACTGCCCTCCTCCCATGGCTCCCTATAGAGTGAAGTGTTGTATGGAATTCCATGCACTGCATTTGGGCCTGCCCTGAGCTCTGTTCAGGGCTAACAAGCAGACACAGTATGTAGATCAGTGAGAAATAACCTTATTGTAAGCCTTAATTAATTATTTTTCACACTCACATGCTGAGCTGCTGTCCTAGCATATTTCCAGAAGTCCATAGCTGTAGTGTTTTTAAGCTTTTGTTTTTCAGACAGGACACAAAACACATCTTGTATGTCCGTGTTACTCACCCAGGCTTCTGCAAAGCTCTACATTCTCTTCTCACTAAACGAATTCCATTTTGAATTGGATTGAGCTCAAATGAACCCCACCCAGTTCACATGAAAACAGTATGAAGCTTAAGGCTTCACTCTACTTTTTTTTCCTTAAGAAATTGTTTTGATTTTCTTTGAAGCATCAATAAGTACAAACGATCCTTTTCTTTTCTGGTGAATTTGATGGAAAATTCAAGTTCGGAGTGAAATGCAGAACTACCGGAATCTTTGCTTTCATTATGAACATTTCACACAGCTATAGACATAATTACATATGATGAAGATCTTATGGCAAGCCATGGGCTGTTAACCCCAATTCCCTGGCAGAACTCCCAGTTGAGTGATAATCTTCTAGCTACATAAATTTATTTTCTATCGGATAGTTGTTTCCTTCACTTCTTGAAATGAACTGCTCTTATACATACTGTGGCAATGTTAACTGGTGTGCTTCACCACAGAGATAGTTCCGTTTAAGTGACTAACAAACCTCATGGTACAGTATATAAAGAACTTCTTTGGAAATTAAGGTCTTCAGGAGTTTGAGGTAGTAGACAATTGAGGGATTCTTTCCTGTGAGAATTTGGAAAGAAGACATTTTTCTTGGCTTCCTCTCCCTATGAGGAGGTAGTTATATTTGAGAAGTGATGGTAATCTTTCATTCTTCTATTATCCCTTGAAACAAAGAGAAAAAACAATTTCAAGCTTTGGAAATCTTATCTAGTTGTATCCTTAGAAGGATCTGTCATATCTTCAAGGGCTTTGTATTGAGTGGATCACTTCAGATTTTTTGCCTTGAGGTGTTACGCTGCCTGTTGCTTTACCTGATGGATAACTTATCATTTATTACATGACTATACTATAAGTACCTAAATTCATATCATTTTATTTATTTTACGGTGTTCAGAAAAATCAACAAGGTGATTTTCTTGCTAGGGTAGATAAGTGTGACATGGGCTACTTCATGGTTAATTCAGTCATGTTTCTAAGGTATCTGTATAAAAAAGGAAAATTTAAAAAAATCTTATTCCTGAGCTATCAAGAACACTGTTTTCACAAAAATGACTCAAAATTTTGAAACCGGAAAATGAGAATATAATGATGAATTAAGAAATTACTGCATGAGCAGAAAACTTATCTAAAAATAACCCAAAGAGGAGTCAGGGAAAGTTACAAGTCACAACTTTGAGACTGAAAGACTGCTTAAAGGCTGTTCTTGACTCTTTGCTATTCAAACATACTCCCCTTAAACTTGAAACTTTTTACTGTAGCTTGAACATTGAATTTGAGGCTGCTCTTCCCTCAACTTGACACTTCATAGCTCAAAAATGAAAGCGTGTCATGTTAGAAGTTGTTCGTACAGAAAAATAAAAGAAGAGGTGAAATGAGGGAATAAAGTTGGGCTTGGGAAGAAGGGAGGGGTGGAGGAAGTGTTTTAGGTTTTGTCTTTGTTTCTCACCATCCAATTTGATTTTAATTGGCAATAAATTAAATTAATTTCTCCCAAATCCTAAGTCTATTTTGCACATGATGCAAGTGATCTCCCTGTCTTTATGTGGGCCCCTGAGCTCTTCCATCTTGCTTTCTTCCCTTGTCCTGTTGAGGAGGAAGAGTATGAGAGCAGCTGGGTGGGCATCTGGCAGCCAGCTAAGGTCAACTTACCAGATCTATGAAGCATTGATTTGTCAGCTGAATATTTTTGGGGTTTCAAGGAAAAGTTTGGAGGCATTGGTGGCTTTTCTTGCCAGTATGCAGTTCTTCACCATGATTAAGTAAGCCCATTACCTTCATTAGCGACAGCAGTAACTAGCATCATCCACCTTACTTCTGTATATCTCTTGCATTCATGAGATGAAACAAGAGGAGGGAACTGCCGTGCACAGGAACATAAACGTTTGTTGATCCTTGCAGGAAATTCAAGGTCTGGGTTCTAGGTGCTCTGAAGCCTGAGCTCTCCACTTTCTTCATGAGGTTTCATGGAAACTGTCATCACAGTCTGGCCAGCTCTGGGAGAGCATCTTTTTATTTGTAATGCTTTAGTACTTAGCAGCTAGATGTGAAAATCTTCAACAGCGGGAGGGACAACAACTGTGGAGTGGGATGGGGATCTGCAGTTTCTGTCATCCTGTGCTTAGAAGAAATTATGGAGGGGGTTTAGGGGTGTCTTTGGTGGTGTCTCAGGACAGGGGGTTGGTTGTGGCACCAGCTCCCCTGCTGTTGTTTGCAGCATGATTCTCAAATGCATGGCTTGGCCAAATCGAAAATTTGGCTACGGAACCACAGCCCTTCATGTGGATGGAGCCAAATTTCATAATAGTCTAACTCATAATTAAAGAAGCACTACAGGATGCTGGGGGCTTTTGAACCAAGAGATACAAGTTTGTTTTGTTTTCTCTTCTGCTAAAATAGCCGAAAATAATTGGATTCAAACTTGCAACACAAAGTCATCCATGTGAAGGAGATGCCAGTTGTAGTTATAGGGGTGCAAAGTGGGCCTTTTAGGAGGGGGGAAAGTCTTGTTATCAGACTGATTGACATAGCTTGTAAGCCTGAAAGCTTATCCATCTTCTGTAACAACTGCTCTAATCGCAGTTGCCCATACGGACCTGGGTATGATTTGTGTTTTTAATTAATCTTTCAAGGGAATAAATGTCCAAAAGTGATTAGTGAAAGCCTCCAATGGATGGCACCGAGAAAGAGAGGTTGATCGCTTTTAGGATGAGTTAGTTTGTTGATCCAAGAGAACAGATGTTTTGGTAAGGTCATGCTGTGTTTGGCTTGATTATATGCCCAGTTTAGGACATACATCTGCTGGGTGTTTTTACTTACGAGGGTGACTGGAGTCCACCTGGTGGGTTAGAGTAGGAGGCAGGAGAATAGAGAAGGAAAGGCTGTCACAAATTCAGGTCACCTTCACCTGGGCAACGTTGGGAGCTATGAGTTAGCTGCCACAGTCGATGAAAAGAGCTGAGTGAGCCAAGAGGGGACCACAGCCTGAAAAATGCATTGACTCCATACATCATATTGGCAATCTCAGCTGGTGGGTCTCCGGAGTGTCGTCAATTAATGTGGGGCGCGGGAGCAGCCTGGCCTCACTCAGGTGTGGATGCTCCATCTGCCTGGGTGACCGGAGAGGCTCCCGGGGGAACTCAATTCACACTCCCAGCCCCCGTGGGGATAAGTCCAAGCCCCTTTGCCTCAGATGACTGCCCACCGTATGCAAATCTCGGCAATTACATCCTATTTGCTGAATGGCTGTGAACATACTGTCGTGCGAATGCTGGTTGTGGCAGGAGAGCACAGTTTGAAAAGATCAGCTCTCTGGGTGACTGTTGGGCTACACATGTCATCCATACGTGTAGCACACAGCCAGGATCTTCTCAGCTATTAGCAGGCACTGCCCCCCCTCCTCCTCCCCCAGGATGTGTCACACACAACGTCCTTCCAGTTATAAATGCAGAAGGGATCAAATAGTTTGGAAAGAATCTACTTCTGTGATTATTGCTACTCTGAATTATAAATGACCCGAAAGCCAGAGCTATTCACTGCATTCACTCTTCAGACCAGAGCCCTGCTTTTAAGAAATATGATTTTAGAGAACAAAAGGGGAAGTGAGCGCTGTGAAAATTTAGTTAAATGTAAATGTGTTAAATGGTACATGAACTAGTCAGGTTTTCATGATTTATCAGTTTTAAACTTCAAAGGCTCTGGTTAGCTTGCATTTTTAAAACTAATGAGTTTATCACAGCCGGTGGGGAAAAATGGTTCGAGTATATCAGCTGTAAATTGGTACAAAGCACTAAAAGGGACATTAGCCTCTAATCAGATTCTAACAGTTCATTAAACCTGCCTTTCCTCGGTGGCGCTTTGTCTTCCCCCCCCCCCTCCTGCCCGTGCCTCCTGCACAAGCCGGCCTCGTCCCTTCGTTCAGGCGGGTAAGACCTCCTCAGGGACACCAAGCAATATCAGCTCATCCTTCTTCGTCTGCCGGCTGAACAGCCCAAGGGATGCCTGATGATGGTGTGTTCCTGATCTTGCTGTAAAACTCAACTGTGCCGCCCATAAATCAAGAAGGCGGAGGGACTGCTCTGCTCGCAGAATGGGCGCGGGGAGGGGGGCAGCCAGGAACGCCAGCCTGGCTCCTGCTCTCCTTCCACCTCAAACCACAGCCAAACCACTGGAGCTCGGGGTGACTCCCAGCCTCCACTTCTGATAAGTAAACAGTGCACCCACCGCCTTTGCTGGGAAGAGGGATGTGAAGCCTGGAAGCCTTTCAGCCAGCTGTTTTGTAGCATCGGAGTGCCTTCCTGCTCTTTTCCCCACCTTCTGCCTCAAACGCTGAATAAAGATCAAGACAAAACAAATTGCTGAGAAGACATAGGAAGAGCGTTTGTATTTATTTTTTTTGTTGTCTTCCTGTTGTGTCAAGATGAAAATACAGTAGATACCCAGCGGTAGCATAGCATGGACTGGGACATATCAACAGCTTGACTTGTCTTTGTTCACACACATTTGAAGGTGTTCTGCAGAAAATTGCATGCTTGATCTGAAAGTTTATAATTTCAGCATTTAGAGCTTTTTGTGAACTATCTCAATCTACTTGTAAGGCAAAAAACCCAACAAAAACTCAAACAGAGATTGCATTTGCAGTTGCCTTTGCTTATCTGCTTTACCATCAAGTTCCTGCCTGCCCTGTAGTACCAAAGCACAGCTCTATGTGCTGTAACACATGGGGTTCAAAGGGAGGGTGATGGGGATTTTAAGCAGGTCCTTTGCTGTGCCTGTGGCACCATGTTGGAGCATGGCCCCATCCCTTTCCCAGCTTTTCAGCATGCCGTTTAAACTACAATAAAGGGGAGTATACAAAAATAAACAGTAGCTTCAATTTTCATGTCCCTGAAAATGAAGGTCTTGGGATGAGGTGCGTTAATTGGAAAAAAAGAAAATGTCTGAAGTAATTTAAGTTTTTAAAATGTATTTTGGAAGCTCCGTTAGGACAGACTATTTTTCTTAAAATCCCCCTGAAGGAGCTGTGGTGACAAACAGGGCTATGAACATACTCCTTACGAATAATGGCACCACGCAGTACTGAACACATCTGCTGCCCAGGAAACACAGGCAAAGCATTTTTTTTTTTCCATTACAGTGTGGTTATTGAGGACTACGAGGTAACGGTTAAAACAGAGGTGAGTTTTGAGTCTCTCAGATGGGGCTGCAGACAAGTAAGTGACTGTGAATGAGTCACTTAGAAGCGATACATGCGGTAGTTCTGCTATTTGAAAAAAGAGCTGTGACGTCTTCTTATTTCTGTACTGCTGACCAAGTTGTCTGGATTTGTAAGGCTAGATTCTAGCCTGGGGGATAAAATGTCTTTTATTCTCTCCATGTTGTCTAAACTAAATAGCAGCTGAAGGGGCTAGCTTTCAAACACCAGCCTTGAGCCTTGGCTGGAATAGAAAACTGACTTAGGTTGAAGAAGTGTTTGAACTGAAGGCACAAGAGGTTGTTTTGCATCTCTACATCCACTGCTCTGGCAACAGCGGGATGAGACACTCAGAGCAGGGATGTTGATTCAGGGAAGCACAGTTCTGCAAATTTCACTTCAGATCAGAGCTCTCAGCATACATTGCCCAGTACTACAAGGGACAATGTATGTTTTTAACATGCTTTTCTAAATTTCTTTTGTGTCAGAGGTGAGCGCCTTGAGATTTTCATTGGCAAATCGCACAGAATCACAGAATGACTGAGTTGGAAGGGATCTCTGAAGGTCTTGTTCAACACCCCTGCTCAATCAGGGTCACCTAGAGCACTTTGGACCATGCCCAGACGGTTTTTGAGTATCTCCAAGGATGGGGAGTTCACAACCCCTCTGGGGCAACCTGTTAGTCTAAAGTTTTATATCAGTAACCAGTTTATACTAAACCCAAATGCTGATAACTTTACAAGTTGCTCCAGGGGAGGTTTAGATTGGATATTAGCAAAAATTTTTACACTGAAAGGGTTATTAAGCATTGGAATGGGCTGCCCAGGGAAGTGGTTGAGGCACCATCCCTGGAGGTATTTAAAAGAGAGGTAGACATAGTGCTTAGTGACATGTTTTAGTGATGTTTTTTTATCAGAGTTAGGTTGCTGGTTGGACTCGGTGATCTTAAAGATCCCTTCCAACCTAGACAATTTTATGATTCTAAGATAATGAATGATACGACATTTGAGGAGTTGTTGATGTGTATTAATTTATGGTGTATGTACATACAGAGCTTCACTATAACTTCTCTGAATTCAGGTATATGCTTTCTCTAGGTAATACAGAAGTACAAATGTTTTGATTGAAATGGAATATACCTAAATATGCTGCCAAACCCCTGAAGCTGTTTGACACCAATGCTTTCCTTTCTAGTTCCAAAGCAGGGAATTTATATACGTGTGCCTGTGTGATTAATTTCAAATAAAAAAGTAGATGAAGATGATTTTCCCTTATTGGTTACAAAGACTTAGGTCTCTTTTAAGGATAAGTGAAAGTATAATTTACTATTTTAACAGAAGTAGTAACTTGGTAGCTACTCCATGAAATGAATAGGACATCTTTGTTAACTTTATTTCTGCTTAGAGAAACTTATTTCTACAGTATCGTAGAACTAAATCAGTGAATTAAACCAAGTGGTTTTCATCAGTTTTTTGATTAACCTTTTCCTTTTTTTTTTTTTGCTTTAGGATATCAGCGCCTTTGAGAACAGAATGTTAATGCTTGATGGGATGCCGGCAGTTAGAGTCAAAACAGAGCTGCTGGAATCCGAGCAAGGGGTGAGTGTGTGGCCTCACTCTGTGACGTGCTGGTGACCTTTCCCGAGCCTCTCTGTGGTTAGCTGTCCCTCTTGATGTATTGTTGTTTTCTTTTCTACATTTCTTTTTTCTCTTCATTTCTGCCATTTTCGTCTGTGGGAGACATAGTGGTTTTGTCTCATCTGCTTGGGACCACAAAGCAAAGCTCTGTGGAAGACTTACTGAAATTATCTCGGATAGCCGAGATGCTGTTGATGTATTTTATGATTATAACAAAAGGTGCAGTTTAAGAAAAACAGGGAAGAATAACTGGTTACAGTAAAGAAGCCAAATTCATATGTCTGAGAAGCCCTTTGCTATTCTGCCTTTTTGGGATATTTGCCTTACTATGGTTGTTTTGTCCTTTATATGCTTGTCCTGCTCCATTTTCTGTTTGGGCAAACCTGCTGTCTTTCCAGTGGCTCGTTTATCGTTACAGTAAGAGGGGCTAGGAGCTTTGAATTGTTAAAGTTGGTATCACATCAATTTCTGAAAACAGGACAGAGATCATGAATTAGAAGTTTGAATTTTTTGCGCAACAAATGTTCGGTATCAGAGCAGTAAATTTTAGGAAAATGGAAGATTACATTTTTGGACATATTAACAGTATTTTCTTACGTATGTAAGCACATTGGGGATTGCAGATTACTGCAAGGGCATCTGTATTTAATGGATACTATGTTATCATGAATCTTTATTTCCTTGTGTGCATGTTTCATTATCCCAAAGATTCCAAGCCACATGACTGCTCTGAAGACAGGTGCCTTCAAAAAGCAAAGAGCCTAAAAGAAGCAGCAATGCTATTGCCGTGTAGGGATGGGCTTTTGCCTTCACCTGCTAGTTGAGTTTTTTTTCTTTCCTGCTATTTTCTCAATTATTTAACTGAGAATTTAAACGATATGAAAGAGAGGGAATTAACTTTCAAGAGGACTTAATTTGAAAGACTTGCAAGGAGATACCAGTTATTCAGGATGTTTTTGCGGCTGTAAGTTTGAGAGATAAAAAGCCAACCTTGCCATTTAATGGAGTTCTTGTTCATCCCTCTGCCTTCCTGAGAGCAAGTACCGTCAGAAAATACTCACATATAGGGTAGTATGAGGGAACATAAAAGATGGACTATTGTATGAGCCATGATGATGAAAAAACAGATCCATTAGAGGTAATCTTTAATACTTTGTGGATGCTTTGCATTATGTCTTTGTAACATAGTACTTTCTCTATATTGTTCAGAAGACAAATGTTTTATTGGTATTTGCCTTTGTCTAGTTTAAAATAAATTCTGTGCATGTTGCATACTGCTAGGTCCTTTATGAAGAATACTTCCTTTAGCAAAGTGTGATTTGATTCTGGAAGACCTATTTGGTGTCTTAGGAACTGGAAGGAAATGAACAATTTATACAGTTTTTTAATTTCCTTAGGGTTTTTTTAATAACATTTTATAGACTTCTGTGTAAGCAGAAAATGATGTCATCTTTTTCTTTTCCAGTGTCTGAACTGCTGGACAAAGAGCTCGGTTTGATTTGGGATTTTATGCGCTTTGGTACTAATTAAGTAGTGTCTGGTCAAGAGTCTCTGGCACCTTTATGACTCTTCATTAGGGAACAATCAATAAATACAAAATGAATTCTCCAGTTCACTAACAGAGGAGCTTGCCATTAGGATGGCAATTTTCCAGCAAACGGCTTAAACTCTAAAGAGAAAGGTGGTTGAAACAGATGTTTAGCATGTGCTTCAGAGACTGTTTTGAATATGTAGATATTCGTAGACATAACATGGATGAGCGTTTGAAGGATGTGATTACTGAAAACAGCACGTGGAGCTGTTTGGGAAGATAAATATCATAACTGGGAAGTATGGAATGGGAATTAAAGTGTGATCCAAGTAGCGTGAATTTGAAATTGTGGTGTCTGTCTGTGTTACTACAGTGCCCAATGTCTCTAGAGTAGCACCTCCATACGCCTATGTGTACGCAGGGAGACGTGGTTTCTACTTTGAAAATTTGCAAACTAACACCATCTTTTAAGTCGTCTGAAGGTAGTAGCCAAAGCAGCATCGCTCAGGATGCTGAACACTAGGCAAGACTAGGCAAACTTTTCCAAAACTTGGAGGAAGACAGCTGGGGTTTTTTTGCTGTTCCTGCTTGGTATCTGCTATTGGCTGTAGGTTTGCTGCAAGGGCAAAAGTGAGACATGGCTAAGGGTTATGAAAAGAAGGCTTCATCTGTGGTTAGAGCTGTCCTGAGGGTTGTGTCAGTTGTGAAGGACTGAAAGTACCAGCGTCTGGAGCACCAGTGGCCCCTGACCAGGGCAGTGAGGGCTGAGGGATCAGACCACAGAGCATTGAGTTGCCATATCTCACTAATGAGGCTTTGGATGAACTGGGGTAATTCCATCTGATCTTTTACCTGAGAAAGGCTACGGGACCACTTTGAATTGTTTGCTATTTAAGTCTAAGCCTGTATTTTAAATAAACATCTTGATTTTAAAACCATTTGTGGTGAAGAACCTCCCACATCTGTGCTAGTAATTATCTATTCTTGTTGTGAAAGTGTGCTGTATAACAATCTCTTAGCCCTTTTGGAGCCAGGCTGTACAATGTGTGGTGAATGATGAGGGTTGTTTCTCAGGTTGCTTTTGCAGCCTGGGAGGCTGCCACATGTGATGACTAAGCAGACCAGTCTTGGTGGGTCCTCTGTGTTAATGATGAATGTGTGTTTACAAGGCAGCTGCTGCTGCAAAACTTTATTGAAATTAGGATTAAATGAATTCCACAGGTATGTGCCTACTTGTAGGGATATTGAACCTTTTCCTGCAGGGCATGTGGATGTGTCTGCCAGAAGAGGTGTTTTCTCAGTAGTTGTGCCTTGATTTGTGGACCTTTGTGGTTCATGACCTCCAAGGTGGGATGCACAGAAAGGATCTTGCTGGGGGAAGGTAGGTATTGGGCCACAAAAATGATTAGGGGTTGGAGCACCTCTGCTACAAGGACAGGCTGAGGGAGCTGGNNGGGGGCCTACAGGAAGGCTGGGGAGAGTCTGTTCACAGAGGCTGGCAATGACAGAACAAGGGCTAATGGGTTTAAACTGGAGAAGAGCAGATTTAGATTAGACATTAGGAACAAGTTCTTTGCTCTGAGGGTGGTGGAGCACTGGAACAGGTTGCCTGGGGAGGTGGTTGAGGCCCCTTCCTTCCCTGGAGACGTTTAAGGTGAGGCTCGATGAGGCCCTGGGCAACCTTGTCTAGTTGGAGGTGTCCCTGCTGACTGCAGGGGCATCGGACTGGATGACCTTTGAAGGTCCCTTCCAGCCCAGATGATTCTATGATTCTATGATTGTTTGGCCGTGCTGTGTGGGACACCCAGCCTGTCCTCCCCACTCTCCTGGCTCTTGCAGAGTTGGCCTGATGAGAGAGTGTCCAGTAGAAAATAAGCCTAAATGCACCCTGGGCAGTTGTTGGTGGAGGTGAGTGTTCCTGTGATGTCCTGTGCGTTACTGCTAGAGTTGAGGCAAAGGTGCAGATGTTTTCTCAGGGGTACCCTGGTGCCAGTTCTGAGTTACTGGCAAAGAGCAGGGGCCAGAAGGAACCCCTGTGATTCAGAGTTCAGCTCTAAGACCACAAGGAGGTGAGCGAAATGCCTACAGCACTGCTTCAAATGGAAATTGTCGTAATGATGTTACACGTACGATGCTGGCTTGGTGGATGACTTCAGCAGATGATGTGATCATCACATTCCAGTCCATTTTTATGCCAGGGTTTCAATTTCTTTCGTAATTTGGCGAGTTTAATGATTAAACAATATGTGTTTATCCTAGGACTTTATTATAAACCTTTTTTTCAAATTCAAGTGTCTCCTTATACTTCATGAACTAGTAACCCATCAACCTATTGAGATTGGAGCAGTAGAAAATGCCACCACTTAGCAACCTTGGTAAAGTGAACGTAGGTCACTGCAATAACTTGACAACACAGAAATAAAAAGCTCTGAAAGAAGTAACGTTCCCCTTCCTTTTACACCTTACTTCACCAAAATGGAAGCATAATAGAAGGAAAAGGAAGATTTTATACAAACAGCACCAGCTTTTAACCTTAAGTTGGTTCTTCACTTACTGTAACCATATATCACAAAAGGTGAAATAGGCACCATCTGGCTGTGTGCATTTCGTCAGGAATTCATCTTCCCTGAGCTGCTCGGCGTAACCTGGTCTTCACCAGGTGTTACGTCTTGACTACATGTGGTGACGGTGGTAATAGAAGTCACTCACGATGCAGGTGAGAACCAGGACAGAGTAAATCAATCATCTAAGACTAGCATTTTCTGCTGTGTTTGGATACCAAGCCAGGCAATCCATCCATTATATTCCCATTTTGCTTTTCCTGTTGGAATGGTTTTCCTATTGGAGTCCTCAGGTTTTTTGCAGGAGAGGTTAAGTATAACGTAAGGTTCTTCTCTACCATCTGTATGTGACCTCCAGGAATTTTTGCTTTTTTTTGGTTTTGTTTCATGATTCATCTGCGTTTTGCGCTTGGGTGTTTGGGTGCTCTGTGTCCAGACCTGGGCTGATACCTCTGAAAAGTTTTTAAGAAGTATTTTAAAATAACATCTCAGTCCTTACACTGCAGAAGTGTTACATATCTGTTACCAAAGGCAAGCCTCTGCTTTGTTTATGGTCGTATGCTAAAATGGTTAATTACTGAGCTTCTTACTATGTGAGAAAATAGTCACCAAGCTGATAGTGATAAGGGTGGGATAATAAATAGTAGTTAATCACTTCAAGGTTCTCTCATATGTCAAAGTATGTACCCCTATACCAATTAAGAAAGAGTTGTGGCCACTTCAAGGAACATCCTTATCATCCTCAAGAAGGTGGCAAACTTACAGGAAGCTTTTACTGTCCTGAAGTGACTCAATACCTTAAAAGGATAATGTGAGGAAGGGTGTCCTTACCCAAATGACCACTGAGGAACTCAAGTTTGCGCAGAAGTGTTTTGAAGATGCTGCAAAATTTAATATGCATGTGCAAAAGGGCTTGAATATGTAAGCCTAGGTGGAAGTATGTATTAGGTAGGCAGAAAAATGAGAATCTTTTGTGTATAAATAATGGGTGAATGTCCCTGGTAAGTTGTACTAGATTTGTGAATTCCCACCTGGCACCCGACATCGAATAAAGCAGTATCTCCTCTCTAAACTACTTTTGTTTCAGGTAACATATGTAGAGCCAAGTGAAAGTGGATTTAAAATGCAATACAGCAGAAGGAATAACTAAAAGAAAAAGGTGTAGTCCAGCTCAAATTTTAGGGTAGCCCTGGGAGAATGAAGCTGTGGGAGCTGCTCCCACTGCAAACCAGCCCTTTCTCTGTCTGAGGCAGAAAGGCAATTAGAGGCCATGCCTGTGATTCAGCTGTGCCCCACGCACCAGCTCCTTCGAGACTGTGACTCGTGGGAAGGGGACTCAGGAGCTACAGCTGGCGTCGATGCAGCAAAGACAAACCTTTACCAATCCAGGTTTTAAGGCACCGAGTTCAAGCTAAATGATGGTGGGAGAATGGGATAGGCAGCCCGTAAGGGGGATATGCCTTATGAGATAGAGGTTACGGGGTAAATTTGGAACAAAGAAGTATTTACAAGGAAAATGGATTTTTCTCTTTGCTTTGGAAAAAGTTAAACCAATTCTGCATGTTTTATCATCACCAGTTTGGAATAGTTTAATGGTTTTTAGAAGGCCATCAGCATTAACAAAACAGATGCTTATTTTTCCAGTGAACTACCATCCTTAATTTTGCACAGGAGATTTAATGCAGACTATTGTTTGAGGCTTCAAGAAGACACAGTGCAGCTTTAATGACTTTATCACAAATGAAAAAAAAGACATTACATAAAAGATATCGCATTGCCCTTTAACAAGGTTTCGTTATTATCTCCCCTACTGTGGAACAGGAGCTAGCATTGCTAATAAATTGGTAGAATTACTTTAGAAATGTGAATTTGCTTATTATTTAATATTCTCCAGTGACCTACAGCTTTAGATCTTTTTGGTTTGCAGTAAAATCTTTGCATATCAGTAACCAGGTTCAGAGAAGGACATGAAGAAAGTGGTCCCTCCCCATGTAGGTGAAGGTGGGATATTTCAGCAGGAAAAATAAAAATCTTTGTTCTTTGGTTGTGCCAAAAACTATTCTGAAAAGTAATACTTCTCATTGTACAAATATGCAGAGGATGGATTGATTTACATGGTAATGCAGGCTGGGGAGTGAATTTGTTAGCTGATGGCTACTATCAAGATGTTGGGATGGATGGTGTAGACTGCTTAATTGTGAGGTTTTGAAGTCTTGCTGGTCATTGCAGGATGTCACCCAGTTTTTAAAAACTGGTAAATATGTCTGACTTATTTACACATATGAAGTTATACTTCCTCAAGCATTTGCAGAGTCAGGTCATAAGCTTTTGTTAAAAGGAGCTGTGAATATGGGACTTGCGTCCCATGATTAATCTTCAAATGCAGAGGATAATGAACCTCTAATTTTCATCAGTCTGTTTCCAAATCTGCAGTCTCACTGATTCCTGTGCTCGTGTTTTGTGTCCTTAAATCATTATTTGAAGATTACATACCTTGTTCTGAACTCACCTAATTGCGCTTGATCCATCTCCATTCCCATGCTTTATCATGTCCGAATTATGAAAAGCATCACTGAAATGACAAAACCCTTTAACAAGCTAATATTGATCTCCATGTCTCCAGTCAAATTATCTTCTTGTCTTGTATCTGAAGAATGCCATCCGTGCTTGTGTTGTTATATACGTAAGCATGTTCTACCTCAGCCTGGGTAATAGTGACAGAAATATGTTTTATTTTCAGAGATTTCCAGAAGTACCTGTTGAAATTCAGTTGAGAATAGGCTCAATAGTAAAGCATGCTTCTTGACTATATGGGGAACTGTTTTATGTTGATTCGTTCAGCTTAAGTACATTCTTTGTATGATTAGAGGAAAGAGTACTTCTAGTATTTGCTGTTGTCATTTATAAATCTCTGCTTCGTTGACATGATTCAAATACTTCTTCTGAGTTGGAGTTTAGCACAACTGTTTGGGGAAACAAATGGCATGTGGACAGTGCACACGTATCAATCTCTTCTGCAGAGAAACTAGTCCTTCTTACTTTCTGTTGGTTTTCTTCGTCTTGTAATAGATGATACTTTAGGAGTCTTACAGAGCTGTTAGAAACACAGCTGATTACATCTATTAGTTGCTTTTCAGTGCCATAAATACATGACATTCTTCAGAAGGGGATCAAGATCTGATCCCAAAGACAAGTAAGGACATAACCTACATGGCGTGATGCAAAGCCATGTGAGATGTACCTAAGGAGATACAGCTGTATTCCCTGAGCTCTGCTAGGTGCAAGACACATCCTTAGAAGAGTGCACCACAGCTACATTGGTTGGATTCATTAAGCCAAGTGAAATGGCACAAGCTGATAAATACTGTGGGTGCTGTTTCATGTTAAGTCCAAGCTCACAAGAAGAGTAAAAGCTAGCCAAATCCTACAGCTTTGCTCTCAACCCAACATTCCTGCTGTATCCATTGACAGTGACTGAATGATGTTGGGGAGAGTTGGGTCAACCAATCATTGATCTAGGAAAACCAAACCAAACAGGAGAAAGGTAATGGCTATATACATCCTGCAGTCACGCTGCAGGTTATCATGGATATCTTCTGTCCTGCAGAGAGGGGAAGGCTTGGAAGAACATTGTGGATGCTGCTATTGAGATGTCCCTCAAGAGTCTGTGCTGGGACCGGTACTGTTTAACATTTTTATCAGTGATATAGACAGAAGGATTGAGAGCAACATCAGCAAGTTTGCAGGTTACACCAAGCTGTGTGGTGGTGTTGAAACACCTGAGGGATGGGATGTCATCCAGAGGCACCTGGACAGGCTGGAGAGGTGGGCTCAAGTAAACCTCATGGTTCAACAAGAGCAAGTGCAGGGTTCTGCACCTGGGCCAGAACAATCCTCACCATCAGTA
>BJBW01011123.1:23233-42412 GCA_004320125.1 Scolopax mira | reverse complement strand
GACTAGATGATCCCTATGGTCCCTTCCAACTCCAAAAAAATTCAGTGAATTTTGAGTCCTTAGAAATCGGAGAATCTTTTGATGCTTAATTAAAACAGCATTTTAAGTTCAATATTCCTTAATTTTAAGAGGAAAATTTTTATGGTACAAGCAAGCTTGAAAAAAGGCATTAAGATAAAATGCATTCCAGACCCTACCACTGTAGCTTTCTTTTTTCTTTAATGTTGGAGAGAATAAAAATTGTTGTTTGAATCCTTTTACGTGCTGAGGGGGAAGTGCAGCTTTGGTAACAGATGCACAGGATGCCTCTATGCTTTCAGTAACTTCCTAGGTGAGAAACAGTCGCTCTTTTGGTTTAATTTTCTAAACTGATTAGGTTAATGAGTTCTATAAAGTAAGCAGGTGAAACATGTTTGCTGAAGATGGTATTTTAGTATTGATTGCTACCTGTTTGGCTTGCGTTATGTTACTAATAATCTGAAGTTTAGACTTTATCTCACTATTATTAAAGCCAAGTTTTTGGTTCTTCCTCTTCTGTTAATGTGCATTTTAGAGACTTTATTATTTCAAGAAAGTGGACACTGAAGCTTTGAGTAATAGCTATTTCATAAATGGGTATGAAATTCATGTATACAAGTGGAGCTTCTGTACCTTTTTCTCATCCTTAAACATTGCTTGGAGTTCCAGTTGCAACTTGCAGTCACCTAGAAAGTAGGAGGCTACCAGATTTGAATAGTGAAAACATTTAAAAACACTTATCCCTGGGGTTACTCACTGCCTAGACTTACTGTGCTTCGCTTACTCTCAACATTTAGTGAAGCAGTTGTATCATTTCATTGTCCTGACTGTAATTTCTTCTCATCCCCTAATACCGAAGTTTCTATACTGAGAGTGAAATGGATAAATACAAAATGGATAACGATAAAATAAAAATACTTTGTCTTGGCAATTCCATAACCTTCTATCCTAGAATCCTCTTGTCCCATGTGACAGCTAATACTTTGTGCATATTTGGTCTCGGTTAATGGAGCCTGACAGCAGCAGCGCTGCTGCTTTCTGTGAGGGCAAGGCAGGATGCTTATAGAGTGTACTGCAACAGTGATTGTAATTATCAGTAGTTCCACTGGGGATAAGGATAAGCAGGATATAGAGTGAAGAATAGCCCCGTGATGATCCTAGGTTCACTTGCATATTGCTTCTCAAAATGTCAAATTCTAGCTGCACAAAGTGTTCCATGACGTGTTTGTTAAAGATGTTTTACCTTTACTGTAGAGAGAATGATAAAATGGAAAAAGCTATTTTATGTACATAATGCAAACCTACTAGAGCATTTACTGTTGTTCATGAATTTTGCAACAAATTTGAGTATGTCTTTCCTTTATTTTTAAAATTAAACCTACACCAGCGAACTGTAATATGTCAGCTATGAAGTTGCAGATTTTGCAATTTTATAAGAACAAAAAGAGCCTCAGATCAAGATAAATATGCTGGTTGTCAGCGTGTGGGTGTGGTATGTTTGGCTGCCTTGAAAAATAAGCTATTTCCTATGGATTATGTTCCAGGGTTTTTTAATATTTCCTTTGGGACACTTTTTTAAAATTGGCCTTCCTGTAATGAACTTTGCAAGACAAAGGAAAATTCAGTTATACAGTAGATCTTTATCATCTTAACATTTTCTTTACTAAGTTTTCCCTTAACCGGTTGAATTTATATGTCATATATTTATATGAGCTGAATTTACATGGTCTTGTCTGCTATCAAACTTATCACCTGAATACTGTTACATGCTGCTTGTTGGTTTGTTTGTTTGTTTTTAAAAAAAGGTGAAGACTTATTAATAGAACGAGTGGCACATGCTGGCATGATCAACCCAGAAGATCGATGGAAGACACTGCAATTTAATGGTCCTGTTGCCCATTTTGAAGTACAAATAAGAGTGAAGTGTGATGAAAATTACTACAGTGCTCTGTGCAATAAATTTTGTGGCCCTCGAGATGATTTTGTTGGTCACTACACGTGTGATCAAAACGGAAACAAAGCCTGCATGGAAGGTTGGATGGGAGAAGAATGTAAACAAGGTAATATTGTTTGCTTCACTTTAGATCAGCTCTAATGTGTATATTTAATAGGTATAACCTGCAGTAGGTGTTTCTGTGGTGCTGGTGCTATAGTGCGTTAATTTTAACACCTGCAGACTTTGTCCTTTGAGTGAACATCTTTGAAGAAACATCCCCTGTGAAGAGTGGAGCCCAGGGCTAAACAACAAATTTAGGATTCAAAATAGTGAAACATCTTTTTACTAATTGACTTTATTCAATGATGGTGTTACTTCAAAGCAAAATGATGTATTGCATCTGTTAATGTAAATTTTTATCGAACAGTCATGATACCCGTAAATACTGTAGACTTTAATCCTGTAAAAATGCCACCGTAACACTGTTTTTGCAAATAAGTAAGTTCTAAATGTAACATAGGCAAAGCTGAAAGCTTTTTGATAGCTCTTAATGTGAACAGAAATTCAAGTGTAGTCGTCCCTTTTAATATACCACTCAATCAGATCTCTTTACATTTTGCCTTCAGTCTCAATGAGTAATTAGTGCTTGATGTATTATTCTTTCTCGAGGGCTGCTTGGTTTTCTTTTCTGTTCCTTTTCAGTAAAAATCCTGTTAATGAGAGGGGAGACCATTTTTAGGATTTACTAAAAGACTTTGGATCTTTTGAAGCTTGGATTTCCAGCATAATACTGGTTTAATACCAGTTCTAAAAAATAACTGTATTTGAGAAATGTTTCAGTGCTGACAGTCTTGCTGCAAACCTATTTGGTAGTAACTTTTTCAAGGAGTTACCTTAAGTTATTTTTTAAAACAGTTGTAGTGGGGTTGTGTTTTATGAAATAGCTAGCTGGAGGCAACAGCTCTTGGAGCGTGGCAGAAGACAGTCTGTTTTGCACAAGCAACAACTAGGCTAAATGACAGATGCCCTAGCTGAACAGTTCCAGTTTGCTGCCCAGGCTGATGCCTCAACCTTTTTCTATTTACAGCTGTATGTAAACAAGGATGTAATTTGCTCCATGGTGGTTGCAGTACACCTGGGGAATGCAAGTAAGTCTGCATGCTTGAATATCTGGGGTTTTTTATAGGTGCTGATCTTTCTGGTTGGTTTTTTTTTTTTCTGTGTATGTTCCCACTTTTAAAAAGTCTACTTTAAAATGGAAAAAAAAATCTATATAGTTATATGGATGGAAATAAATCTGAGGTAGATTTCACATTTGTTTCCTTGTAAAAGTTCAGGCCTCCAGTACAGTAGGTCAAGGCGAGAAAGATATTTTTGCACTGACTGTTGAAGAAATTGGACAGGTCTACTTGTGAGTTTGGGATCCTGTATAATTTTTTGAGTTTATTTGTGGTCAGAGTTGTATGCATCATTCGAAGAGTGGATTTGTGCAGTGGTTCCTTTGTAAGCTGTACTGAATCTGGTTGCTTGGAATGATGTGAAAATGAACTGTCTGTCAGAACCCCTGAGAGCTGACAAATTCTATTTGTGACAAGCTGTGATGGTTCAAGGCAATTCTTCTTCATCTTCCTACTTAGTAATGACTATGACCATCACGGAAGTGGCAAAAATAGGATGCAGGTTGCTTAATTTTGCTGAGCAAAACTGAACTGTCACTAAATTGAAGTGACAGTTTGTGAGCCGTGGAAGCTGACATGCAAATAATTCCCACCCTGTTGAAGAGCCTGGAGTTTCTGACAGTGGGTTATGGCAGATAGTACATAAGCTCTAAATCATTGCACCACATAATAGTGTCTTACCACCCTGAAACTTCCATCAGGTGCCTCTGACTTCTGGAAGACTGCTTTTGTTGCAGCTCTCAAATCTGACCGCCAACTGTAAAATCCAGTATATGAAATGCATTGTTTCCATCCACGTGCAGTTCCACTCCCAAAGAGCACTAACATCTCCCTTAAGAGATTTTTGTGTGTGTTTGCTTTCCAAAGCAGATATTTAAACCATGGCTTCCTTCTTGTAAGAAAGAATACTTCTATTATTTGGGATCTCTTTTTATCAGTAAATACTCTGTTTGCGATTTCAAGTATTGTAGGCCCCTACTGCTGTTGCTGCTGGTGGTGACTTTTTTTCCGGATTACAAGTAGAGATTGTGTTTGAGAGCTGGGCAGATATCACTTCTGCCCAAGTAAGAAGTAATCCTTCCCTTGAGCCTTTTGAGAGCACATTTTTCCCCTTGAGAACGTACTCCAATGGCTTTTGATTCATGTAAAGGTTTCTGAAGTCCTGTAGATATCAAAGGAGCGTCCTAGGAACCTATGAAGGTGTGCTTTTTGCATGCAAGGAACATTTGAATAAAGATGGAAAAGCAACAGGCTTAAGCAAATGCTAAACGGTACCCTTTTTGGGGACGATGAGAGGGGCTGGTGCAGTTTTTTCTTTGGTGTTTTGGTCTGGGCTGGCCACTTTAGCTGAAAAGAAAAATTACTGGACAAAAAATTGGTTGTTTTACCTCAAACTAGGATACCTGTTTAGCTTTCGTTTCTCTAATACCAGCTGTATCTGGGAAGACAAGTTAGAGAGGAGGAAGAAGCAGCTTTAAAGAAGGGAATACAAGGCCATTGAGGAGGGGGGGCTGGGTGGTTATGGTATTTTTTCTTTTCTTTAAGGTGTCTGTCAATAGGTAGTCTCATATGAGCAATGCTTGCCCTTAGAGCATGTCACTGACATGAAGGTGCATCTAATGTTGTAAGCCTAGGTGCCCCCTTCTAACCTGCCCAGCTAAATAAAGCTCACAAATATAGCACTGAGTCTATAGAACAAGTCTGATGTGGAAATATCACTGTTATGAGGGTGGATTCTCTCATCTGAAAGAAAGTACTGGGGGGAGGAATAAGGGACTGAATATTTCAGAGGGATGGTACTCTATTTGCTTGGTTTCTTAATGCTTGTCTGCTGCAGTGATAGATTCTGTGATCAGCAGTTTGAAGAAAAACAATGACCTTTCTGTGTATGGCTACTCGTGTTTCCAGTATTGCAGAAGGTTCTTGGCTACTTCTTTAAATATGATTTGGTAGCTTGAGTTTGTTCACACAGGTATCTTTAGCTTGTATTCTGTAGTAGCCTAGTATTAGGCTATGTAAAAAAATATTGCTTTTAACCCAAATCTGTAATACCTTCTGTAGAAAAATGATGCTGAACTAAAAATAAGGAAGGCTTACAGACATGACCTTTATCTTCAGCAGTACAAAGGAAGCTGTTATTTAAAAGAAACTGCTGTGTTTGGTGCTATTGAATTGTAATCTAGATTCCTTCAGTTTGGTTTTTGGATAGTTGCCACTGTCATTTAGCAGGTGAAAACAATGTCCTTTTTTTAATTCAGAAAGAAAATGAAAATGTGAGAAAAACATGGGTGTGAGATGCATGGAAATCTACTGGTGCCACTAGCTACTTGGGTGCCAAAATGTGCAATGGCATTTATAAATAGAAAAGTTGAAACAAGTTTCAACTTGTATGAACACATAGGT
This sequence comes from Scolopax mira, assembly GCA_004320125.1. Taxonomy (NCBI): domain Eukaryota; kingdom Metazoa; phylum Chordata; class Aves; order Charadriiformes; family Scolopacidae; genus Scolopax; species Scolopax mira. Next base: position 36,877 of record BJBW01011123.1, on the reverse strand, counting down.
AACTTAAGCAATGGCTCTGAGGCTTCAGTCGAACTCTCAGAGCAAATATCTACCCTTCATGCTTTGATGTTCCAAAGTAGTTAAGAGCTGTTCTTGGATTAAATGTTAGCTACTTTTAAGATCTGTTTTTAGTATAAGTGACTGTAGACTGTTAATAAAGGATATGCCATTAGCAGTAACTGTACATCACCTGCTGGGCAAGGTCATATAGACTGTGTTTTGAGGAGGTTAGTGTTGTGATTTTTGCCATTTCTTTTGTTGAGCCTTCACCAAACAAATGGAAAATAAGAAGGGGTTGACCTGTTGTCTCAAAATGACCTGATGTCAGAAACAATTTTGTGGTACTGCTGGGCCTAAGTGATAGGGTTTTGTCAATGTGGAGGCAGTTCAGAAAAACTAAGAACTGATTAATGAGCACAAGTACATCCTACATCCTTGAGGAAAGCAAAAGCAACTTAGCTGCATCTTGCAAAGATAGGAAATTGCAATCTTCTTAACAACCACAAAAAAAACCCCAAACCACCCAAACCCCAACTTTTATCCATATCTGGCCTCAAGGCGTTTGGCCTCTGTAATATATATGTTTAATTTTTTTAACTTGCAGGGGTGGACCAAGTGGTCTTATTGATTGATTTCACCAGCTGAGAGTAGGAGGAAGGATTGTCACAGAAGCCAAGCCTGTACTGCCAAGCCATGATGATTGACCCTTTTTGCATTTTTATGTTTTTGCATCACTTGAAAGTACTTCATTAAATTCCATTAAAATTTGGAGAATTTTAATTTTAATTCCATTCTGGAGAAGAATGGAATTTGATCTAGGGGCTTATAACTGGCTTAGGCTCAACCACCTTATGAAGTTATCACCTTATGAAGTGAATATAGAGAAACTACAAGTGACGGTCTCCTTCCTTGATTAAAACTGCTGACTTGAGTGTGTTTGGTACCACTCACCAACAGTAGGCTTATCGGCTTAATCTTACACTTCCTTGTGATCTGTAGTGGTGTGGATTTGGCAGAAGCCCAGATGCGCTTCATATCTGGGCTGCATTGTCAAATGCCAGGAGGATGGTATTTTCAGATGTCTTTCTACTTTTTCTTCTTGCCTTGGAATGTTTTCTGTTTATCTTCCAAAGCAAAAGAAAAGGGGCCAAATCCCTCATACTGCTCAGCTTGTGTTCAGCTTCTGGAGCTATGGTAGGACCTAGGTTGTGTCCTGGGAAACTCAGGTCTTATTCTACACAACTGTGACACAAAAATTTCTTTAGAACCTACAGACAAGCTGAAAGGAATTAGAAATGACATCGTTTGTGGTATTTTAATACAAATTTATGCAAGGCAAACAAAGCAAACTTACTTTTTTAAAAAACCTTTAAAGTGCATTAATTGTTTAACCTGTGTACCTTGAACTGTCTTACTCTAGAATTAAACTACATGTGACAAAATTTTGGTTTTACAATGTTGGTGGCTTTTGCTTTTATGTAATTACAAGTCTTATGCTTATAATTACATAAGACACATGTTTCTCAAACTTCTTGGCCAGTGCCGTGCGTTTTGTAGTCTTTGTATTCTGTTTCAGCTTGTGAGGCTGATTTCTTGTGTTCAGCAGTGCCTCCTCTTGCTGTAGGCCTTTCCCAAGGGATTTTGCTCTCTTAATCTGTCACTATTGGGGCCAGAACATGCTCAGCTATTATTCAATACTTTCTTTATGGAGATGCAGGGACAAAAGCTTGAGTTGCAAAATCAGCTACAACTACCTGGAGTGCTGGGGGTGTAATAGTGTTCTAGATATTTTTTATTAAGTGTCAAAGGCTTGGATAGTCTTCCTATCCTTTTCAGTATGAAGTCTACCAATAGCACTAATCTCTCACTTGTGTTTTTGTGACAGTTGGGTGGATAACATGGAAAACATCAGCATTTGGGAACCTTTAAAAAAAAAAAAAGCAAGGCAGCTGTGTTCTTGTAAACTCATTCTTGGGTACAAGAAGATCTTGTGAGGCATCTCAAAGCACGTTGTTATTGAAAGACTGTGGAGGACTAACAAAAGGTCTTAAAGGACTGGAAAAAAAAAAAAAAAGAAAAAGAAGGAAATACAACACCAGCTTCTAAAAATAGGGAGAAAGTAAAAGATGGGCAACTTCTACACTAGCTAGATTTGAGTCGGAAATCTCAAAAGAACTCTGAAAGAGGTATACCATTTCTAGACATCTAGAAAATGCTCATATATGAGTTACTGGCTAACCTGGACTTGTCAGGAGCAGATCTAAATGACATGGCTTCCCTCCGCAACTCTTCCAGAATGGAATTGTAAGAAATCTCTTAAACACTCAAATTTGGAGAAATCTCAGTAGCTGCTCTGAACAGTAAATTAGAAAGTTCTGTTTGAGCAGTGGGCCAGCTGCTGTGGCATCTGACTATTTCAGTTCCTGCAACTTGGACTAGCTCCCTAAAGAGCACAGGGCTATTTTTTGGCCCTGCAGCAATGCACGTGGTACCCCTACCTGGACATCTTCTGTCTCCTCTGTGAGGCAAGGTATTGTATCACAACTTTAAGTTTCAAAGAACTTTCAAAAACTATTACAATTGCTGTTTCATCATAAAAATTGTCTTGGCTGTTATCATAACCAGTATGTTTTTATTATTACTTTTTTTACTTTTTTTTTTTGATGTCTGAGTGGCAAACCTCCTGGGATTGTTGGCAAGTATTTCACAAGTAGACATATTAAGTCAGACAACAAAGAATCCCATGGGTTTTTTCCTTTATTGGTCAGGGAACTGAGGCACACTCTGCACTCACTTCCTCAGCTGGTTTGTGGCTAGAAAGGCACAGAATATATCCTAAAGTTGGATGCTGCTTCCAGGAGAATGTAAGTAAGTGTACAGGAGGAAGTAAAGCCATGTATTACTTTAACCTGTGTCTACCGTAGTAGGTAGTGCAGACAATTTATAACAGTAGATCAAAGCAGTGATGAGAACCCAATACCCATACTCAAAACACTTCTCTTTTTTTTTTGTATTTAATTTTAGACTAGCCCTAGTATGTTCTTGTGGACAAGTTGTTTGTAGGTGGAACACATGAGGTCTGCTCCTGGCATAATGTCTTACATTACCTTAGTTTAAACCTAAAAGTAGCCCAACTTCTTCATTCAAAACAGCTTCGTGATGGTGAACCAACACATGATCAACTGCAATGATCAGGTTACTGGTGTGAACTAATGCAAATATGAACACACAGTTGGAGCAAATTAACTGAGTAACCTTTCCCCATATATTCTGGGCAAACAATTTTTAATCACCCCTTCTATCAGCTCCCTCACAAAACTGTAAATAATATACTGGAATGAGAATGGTGGCATTCAATGACTTTGTTTAGCAAAGGAGAAAAAAGGTTGTAGGGAAAGCTTTCTTATCTTTTGGTCTAGTAAGAATGTGAAGGTGAGAAGAAAAGACAAAAGCTTTCAGGAAATTAAGTTATTTGAGTTTGTTAATTACCATTTTTTCCTTCCCTGTTCAAAAAGCCATTATCCCTATTTCAAAGGTAGGAAAGTAGAGAAAGTGTTTCGGTGACAAATCCTTACCAAATACCATACTAGCTATAACATTGAATCCGGATGCTGGGAGTTGTAGGATCTCCTAACAGCTAGACCATATTGCTGCCTGCTATGCAACAATTAATCTCTTAAAAGATTAAACAGACTTTCTTATAGTTATTTTAAGTAAATAACTAATATAAAGGTGTTGTTCTGGCCTATGCAACACCATCCTGTTCACATCGTTAGAAAATTTAGTGGTTTTCCATTTAAGAAGGTTATTTCTCCCCCACCCCTGTATGATGATGCATTTTGCTTCTGCTCTTAATGTCACTGTTTTGCTTCGTTTTCCTGTGTTGAGTGTTTTTGCCACAGCTTCCAATTGAAATATGAGTGGGAGAAGCTCTCTCCAAAAAGTCGGCTTAAAAAATGATGTGTAAATATGGCATAATGGTCTTGTAGGATGCGATACTAGTGAGGTGTTACCTGTGGTCAATAAAGGCTTATACCACATTGCCTATATTATATCAGGGATTTTTTCAACTTATTTTTAAGCTTATTTTTCAACATGTTTTTTTATTTTGATCTAGACTTAAGAAGTAGTTAGGTTTTTATTTCCTTCACATTGATGGTTTAGGTGCACTTGTGCATTAGGTGCTGTAGCTGTGGTGTATAACAGAATTTATTTAGATATCCTCTCATTCTCATGTATTGTGAGCCTTTTCATAAGGTTATCCAGAGTAGATCAGCGATGGAATGAGACCTGCGGTATGAAGTTTCTCTGTGCAGAAAGTTCAGGACTCTCAAATAACCAGAAGTGATTGAACCAGGACAATAAATCATGTGTGAAGATAGTACAAAACAGCTGAGTTAATACTGACTGTTGAGACCACCCTGACTTCTTGGTATGTAAGAGGTGTCTTCCTTCTGAATAAGCAGGAGTTAATCATGCAAGGTGCTGAGGAACCATGATTGCAGGCTATTGGGATTCGGGTACATCTCTTTGCCTTTCCATATCACTTCCATAACTCCCACTGTAGGATTTATCATAAAACAATGGAGTTTGGAAAGTCCTATCTCCTGCCCAAAGGAGGTCTAGTTAGACCAGATTGCTCAGGGCCTTATCTTCACAAATAGTCTTTGTGTTTACATACAGTAACGCGGGATCTTCTGAACACCAGAAATGCTCAATTTAAATCTAGCTTTCGCTAAGTAATTATAACATACATCCTCAGAGGAGAGCAAAGACCACTATCAGCTTTTTCCTTAATTATAGCTGTTTCAGAAGAATGTAGGGAAAGCACAGTTCTGTAAAATAATCTCTATCTTATTGCCTCCTAATTGCCACCCTAAGCCTACAATGACTCACTACAACATACTATCCATATGAAAACTAGACCAGTTTAGCTTTTTTAATAGCACTAGGGAAAGCAAAAACCCCAAATCTTCTTTCTCCTTTCCCCACTTTTCTTCCCAGCTCCTGCTCCTGAGTGTATAGGTATCTTTGAATGTGTGCCTCTGTAGGATTCCTGATACTAAATTTGCTACTTTAAAACCTACCGTAAAAGGTCTTTCTTGTCCTGGAATGTACTTCTTTGAAAGCCCCACTTGCTTATTGTAACCCAGTATATGCTATGAGTTGAATTACTGTTACTTTATCTACTTGTCAATGACAACGGTATTTTTCCTGCACAGATGCAGTTTCTCTAATCTCAAGACTGAAATGTTATCTAGAAGCTCTACCACCTCCACTTCCTCTAGCCTTTGTATTTAAATTCTCATTTTCTATTGCCACTAGACTCCCACCTAAGGAAGATGGCAGCTGTGAAGCAAGTCTGTAGAACTCTCAGGGTCTTTTCTGCAAGTTCTTCGTTTGGAGACAACTAGCAATTGTTCTTCTATTCCTATGGCGCTGTTTCTGTGTTAATCCTGGCCTGAAGGGCCTCTCTGCTCTGGGAGCAGATGACTGTGCTTCAGCCTTCCATCAGGAAGTTACTAAACTGTAACAATCTATTTATGGTAGCTTCTTTTGTACCGCTAATAACCCAGCTAGGGCTAAGATTAAGCCATCTCTGATTGTTTTGCGCGCGTCGGGTTGTAAAGATCAGTTAAAGCCGATGAAGTCAGCAGAGGGGAAGGACAAAGGAAGTAGAATCTTGATTCCAATAAGAATTTTCTTTGTTTGTTAAACAATGGGAATCCTTACGAATTCTCTAAATTTGTTTTCTAATTTATTCAGATGTGAAAAATTTAGGATCGCAGAAACTTTCAACAAATTATCCTCAACTAGAGGGGCAGGAAAAAAGTAAATTTAGCCCACTGTTAACTTCACTAGCAGTTACCTTTTGGCTTTTACACAAGTTGTTGTTACTTGAAAATAAATTCGGGGGGGGGGGGGGGGGGGGGGGGGGGGGGGGGGGGTGTGTGGGGGGGGGTTTGTGGTTGGTTTTTTTTTTTTTAATAGGTGTTGCTTTTGTATCTGTACTTTTGGGGCTTCTTATAGTGGATCATTAACCTTTTTTCATCCTGGTGTTGCAGATTGGTGTTTTTCTTGTAAATGACAACATACCCATTTCTGAGTTGATTTCACTTTATTGATCACATCTTGCTCTAGGAGTGAGCTGAGATCTACGTAAACATTATATTTAGAAGGAAGTGGAATTAAAGCTGCTCTACCACCTGCTAATGTAGGATGTGACCAGACTTCCTGTTCAAGAGGAAATCCTAATTTACTCTTCCTTGTAAACTGAAGGCTAATCAGCTTACCACATAGTAACCTTTTGACTTGTAAACACTGTGTTCCTTTGGACTGCTTTTAGCCTCTAGAAATTATTTTCTCTCAGGCTCAATCATAACTTCAATGGTAAACTTTGACTGTGTTGAGCATTGTGAAAAAGCAGGAACTTTGCTTCCTGAACTAACTCTGCTGAACTAATTTTAATGCCATCAAGCATACCTAGAAACTCAAGTAGGTGCTTAAGATGCCTTCAGGTTCTAAGAAGGTGGCTGTATTTCTTTTCACTCTTAATCACCAGATACAGTGTTAAACAAAGAAACTTGTTATCCGTTGGGTATGGAAAACAAATTGAGTTACTGTGATTATTTGCATTGTGATGCAGACTTTCACCCCTTGAAAATACTTGCTATGTGTGGGTGGGGAGTTGGCTCTGGCTAGGATAGTCATGGTAAATCACTGGCAGTAGTACCAGGTTTGGCATGGATGAAGATTTGGATTGGTGCCGGCAAAGTGAGTTACAGTGCTGTTTTTATTGTTTATTACCAGCCCTGAAAAGATTTTTCTGTCCTTGAGGAGGAAGGAAGAGATCAAATTTAGCAGGAGCAGTATTTGCTTCCTCTTATTGCTAATACAGCAAAAGAAGGCTGCTTCTGAAATACGTGTGTTCTCCAGGCTTCCGATAGCCTTGCTTAAATGAGCACCTCATCACTAGGTACCCAGCTGAGACTCTCTTTAGGGATCCCACAGCCGTGAGGTTTTGAATGAAGAACAGGTACGGGGACTAAGAACTCAAAGTGGTTATAGAAATTTATACTTAGAAAAGCCTTGTAAAGATTTGCCTCTAGATTCATTCTGCTTATGTAAATAGTAGAAATTTAAATGAAAAATGACAAGGATAACCTCTTGTGTTCCTCTGGGGACTAGTACAGCTTACTGAAATGGTGGGAAGTGGGTTGATTCACAAGGAACCAGGACTCCTTGTTTATACTTCTTTTCTTTGTCTTCTCTCATCACATCGTTCATTTGAAGTTCAGACTTTTAATGTTTTTCCTGTAGCATAAACAGTTGCTTTTGTTAGCACAATTCTGTTACGGATAACATAAAGATACTGGTCTCTGAAGAAATCTTGTGATAAAATTTCAACTCTGTTTAAAATAAATTAATTATTAATGATTTTTTTATTCTATTCTCTCCTTTCCTTTCTCCAAATAGCAGCCTTTTCATAATGTCACTAGAGAATCTGAGGATATAATAGAATAAATATCTCAAAAGGTTCTCCTGAGACATTAAATCCTGAGAAGCCTGACAAGTATCTCTGGCTGCCCTGGTTTTTCAAGACTGTAGCACTCCAGAACAAACTAGCTAATATCTTGAAATCTGTCTTCGTAGAGAGAAAAATTCTATGGTGCTTGGTGCAGTCAGCCAGCAGTCTCCTTTTGAAAAGTAATTTCAACTCTAACAATCACAGGTTTTTATCCTAGTGTGAGATGATTACATGATGATGGGACTTCTTGGGAAAGAACAGCTAATCTATGTACAGTTCTCATAATATGTAGTGCTTGGTGTTGTTTGTTGCTATGGTATTTAATATGGTTGAGCAAGATGACTTCCAATAAGGATGTTCAACAGGACTAGTATGTCCCTTCTAAACAGGAGAAATAAAGTTTTGCTATCTGTTGCACATTGAACAGTTGACCTTGTTCTTGAGAATGGTAAATGTAGTGTTCTAAATATCTGTAATGCTGAGAATTAAGCGTCAGGTTGCTAACTCTTGACATGTGAACTTACATCTTAGGTGTCATTATGGTTGGCAAGGACAGTTCTGTGATGAGTGTGTCCGCTACCCAGGCTGTGCTCATGGGAGCTGTAATGAACCATGGCAGTGTAATTGTGAAACCAACTGGGGTGGCCTGCTCTGTAACAAAGGTACTTAACATTTATGTACAAGAAAAATAAAGTTGCATGATTAACTGGTAACTCGTTAACTATTTATTTTTTCCCCCTGTTTGTGTGCAACTTACCCAAGTATTTCTGTCCCTGATTCTTTTATGGCAGATGGTGCTGTATGGGAAGCTTAAGACAAAAGGCTTGGAATGGTCCTGACTTTTCTAACTCATGCAAATGTCTGTTATTCATCCTTCCCTGTTCTGTGGATAGTAAGGAGATGATGAGCTAGCTAATGGATTATGGGGGTGATGTGAGTGAATGACATTGAAGCTAGATCATCTCTGTCTGACAAGGGGTTAAAATAGTGAGATTTGTGTTCCCTGTTGATTGGCGTTTTTCTTCATTCAGATCTGAATTACTGTGGAAATCACCATCCCTGCCTGAATGGTGGAACCTGTATGAATACTGAACCAGATGAATATCGCTGTGCTTGCCCAGATGGCTACTCTGGAAAGAACTGCGAAATTGGTACGTCTGTATCTTCAGAAATCTGAAACTCTTCTAGGCACAGCTATGTTCCAGTAAGCCAGGTGGCATTTTTGTATGATCGTTATTGGTTTTGTTGTTTTGTGTGGGTTTTTTTGTTTGTTTGTTTGTTGGTTTTGGGGGTTTTTTTTGGTAGAGTGGGGTGGCTGTTTTCTCCTTTCCAAAAGCTAGCTTGATTTCTGAGAAGGGGAAGTGTGAAACATGGTGGTGTGCAACTTGTTCTTGCAGCTTGATTGTTGTTTTGTGTGATAGTGGGGATATGCCAGCTCAGTCTCTCTTTCTAGTGCCTTAGGCTGGCTATTCAAAAAACCACTGAAGACAATAGAAATGCTTCAAGTTTCCCGTGAATTCAGATAAGACTGAGACAAGACTATTTCTTCCCTTTGGTTTCTTCACTTCCTTAATCCAAGCGAGCAATTAGGCTTTAGTCTCATGTAATTGCAGCCTTTCCTTGTTAGCTTTCTTCTTGCTACCTATTTTCTTGTGTCCTGGCTTGCTTACAAACATGCATCTTAGACAACCTGGTGACTAACAAAGGTAGTAGTAATGGATGCTTCAGTTTTAATTGGGGGGGGTGGGGGGTGTGTGGGTGTGGTGTGTGGCCCAATTTTTAGCTGCCTGAATGTGTTGATTACCCTTTTTGATCAACTGGAACTTGATTTGTAAAACGATCTTTTAATATGGGACTCTCAATACATTTGGACTAATGACACAGATGTTAACTACTATGAAAATGTGTACAAGCCCTCCTAACAGTCACCATGAGCCAGTCTAATTGAAAAGTTAAGTGTATTCCCTGCTCCCATTGGCAAAATGGCGAAAAGCTTTTAAACCATATTTCTGATGAAGAAAGTATGCCTTCTTGACCACAGTTTAACAGATCTGTGTGTATCCAACATAAAAAAGTGCTTCTTATCTACACTACAAAGAGAGCGTATAGCTTGTATATCTGTATATGTGCTACACAAAGACCAAAATTTTAATGTACTAGAGGTTATTTTGGTATTTGAAGACTCTTCCTGTCTCATCTGTCTCTGGAGAAAAAGGGGCAAGTGAACACTTTCTTTCCTATTTTGCTTTTGAGGTGTGATGTTTGGAGAAAAATGAAGAATTTTGGTTCAACTCTTTCACCTCTAATATTCAATTGGGTGTTCTGCTGTGACTTTCTTTGCCATGGATTGTTAAATCTTTTTTTTTCCCAAAGTGTATATTACCAGTCTTCTCACTTTGAATTCTGCTATTCCTTGATGTAGTTAAAAGGGCAGATTGGAAGAACCAATTATTTTTTTTCTTTAATTTAACTGTTTGGCTTTAAGTTCACTGAACTATTATCAACAGAAGGTTTTTACATTTTGCAAGATGTAGATCTTCTTTGAACTTCTATAAAGTGCTGTGTGGTATTAATGATACTATCAAAACTTGAATTTTGCTTTAGCTGGTAGAATGTGATGCGAAGTTTTGGATAAAATGGATGAAATCTTGCCTTAACTTGCCCCAAAAGTTGTAGGGAAGCACCTTGGCTCTCCAGGTGAGGAAATAGTGATAAATGGAGCCATACATTTGATGAGTTCTATGCTGCTTGCAGTAGATTGGTATATGAGCTGCTTTAAGTACTAGTGTCTAACATCCTAGACAATGTGAACTCGGTTTGCAAGCTAAATAACATCCCTGAAGGAAGGATTCCAAAATATAAATGCTAGCAACAACTAATAAAGTCTTGCCTAGCAAGTGGATTGTTTTCTTCTTTCCAAAAGCTTTCTTGGCTTTTGAGAGGGAAAATATTCAACAGGGACGGCATACAACTTGTCCCTCTTCATCTTTATGGGTGCTTGGTGTGCAGCTTCTGCAAGTGTTACAGCCCTACATGGAGTGACACTAAGCAGTACTGCCTATAATTGCAAATAGCTCTATGCTTCACTGTTTCCAAGGACCAGTGTTAGAATGAAACTAAGCAGACCTTTGATACGTATCTACTGCTACTACCTCTGCATACAGCAAATCTGTTTTGTCTCACTGAAGGGAAAAAAAGAAGTGCTGGAGCACTCAGGAGGTGGTAGTGTGTAGCTGAAAGCTGTAGGTTAATGGGGAACTTCTCTAGCTCTTGGGATGTTAAGATATGAGTGACTTGTTTGCCTTCAGACTTTCTAGTCAGTAGATATGAAGGATGCCTCTTCAGTAAAATCTTGCTTCAGCTTCTTCATCCCCACAGCTGGGAGGGGGAAGCTCCAAACTTCTGTACAGGCACCTCTCAACTGCTCGTGCTCTTGGTCACTTTAACCAGAATGCAAATTCTAACTGTGTGAGTTCTCCTCGGTTTATATTGGAAGAATATTTAGCAAGAATTTCTTTCACTCTTTTTTCCCAGCGGAGCATGCTTGTGTATCTAATCCCTGTGCTAATGGTGGAATTTGTCACGAAATTTCATCAGGCTTCAAATGTCACTGCCCATCGGGGTGGAGTGGACCAACATGTGCTATTGGTGGGTATGCGTTTACCGGTGACTGACCTGTTGATTGGAGGGATTGATAGAGCTTACTTGATAATTGTGCTCTGTGGGTGTGTGGAATTTGGTGGTAGTCTTTTACCTTACCTGTCTTTTAAGAGCTATGCTTTGGGAGCTTCTGAAAAGATTAATGGTATAGTGCAGCCAGCAGTTATCTATTTGATGCACTTGAGATCTACAGGTTATCAAAAGCATAGCTGGGCCCATATATGAAGAAAGGCTGTTCCCAAAGCTGTTGGGATGATTTCCAATTCTTTAGCCTGTCTAAAGCAAAATACAGAATGAATTCATTATAAGAGATATAAGCCTGAATGTGAAAGGTTCTCTCCTTTTTAAAATAGCAGAGAAGTAGATTATTTGCTTAAGTGTCTGGTTTGGAAGATGGGGAAGTGGTTGAAATGTATTATGGACCTTTGTAATTGGTTTTCATGTTGCCCATGATTTGGAATATAGGATTTTTATCCAATTTTTGACAGCAACTATCCTAAAAAAAGCCAAGTAACTGGCTAAACTTTAAACAATGTAATGGAAGGCATACTTTGACTTTGCAGATATTGATGAATGTGCATCTAACCCTTGTGCTCAAGGAGGGACCTGCATTGATGGTATTAATGCATTTGAGTGTATATGTCCACAACAGTGGATTGGAGCAACATGTCAGCTTGGTAAGTAATTACCTTCTTAAGTTTTGAAGACCAGGGGAGATTATTCCTAAATAATGGTCATCTGTATAAGCATGTTTCTGATACGATTTTTATTGAAGAAAACAATGAAGATATGTGTTGCTATTGATGTCTTGGCTCTTCTTTAATAGATCCTAAAGCCAGAAGTTTCAAGTGAACCTGTAACTGTTTTAAGCCCCAAATTAATCTTACTTATAACAGCTCTTCTAGATTGCCCAATAACTTTTCTGTTTCAACATACAGCATCGGTGATGGTAGCTCCCTCTTCGTGGTGGCCAAACAGAGACTATAAGCTTAGAGAGGCAAGGAAGGGATTTGCCCTGACTAACATGTTAACTTTTGGAGTTTTGGCAAAGGGAAAAGTAAGATAACGTGCATGTGCTACTGTAGACAAGCGTGTGTTAAAACCCTGTCATATGTAAATGGTTTTAGTGCCATACTGATGTATAGTATGAGCTTCTGATGCTTGGATTGCACGGAACTTTGCTTGGTGCTGTGGTAATCTGTTTCTGGGTTGGTCCTTTATTCTTTTCTTTCTTTTATCTTCTTTCACAGATGCTAATGAGTGTGAGGGGAAACCCTGTGTTAATGCTTACTCTTGCAAAAATCTCATTGGTGGATATTACTGTGACTGCATTCCAGGATGGACAGGAGTAAATTGTCATATCAGTTAGTATTTCTTTAATATGTTGATCATAGGATGGTTTATTTTTTTAAAAAAAGAACAACCGTTATGATGAATGATATTATATAAGCTTATTAAAAAAAAAATACCTGTTGTCAGGATTTTCCTAACCTACAGCAATATAAATTGAAAATACTGTTGGAAAATTTATTTAAAGGTGTTATTGGTATTAAAATGAGCTTACATAACTAATAAATCTCTCCCTACTCACTCATCCCCGATTCTAAATGATATCATGTACTAATTCAATTTAAAGTACTTTTTAGCTAAAATGTTAAAAATGAAATTATCTGAGAGCATTTGATTTCTGTTGCACTGTAGTAGAAATACTGTAATATGTAATTTTCTATTATAATTAGATATATTCTTTAAAATATCTCTTTAAGCCATCAAGCATTCTTACTTCTCATTGAAACATCTAAAAATATCCTTTCTGAAAACCATTTGTTCTGCATTTTTATGCTAGCCCTGTACTTTACAGCTTAGTCTTCCAGTATAAATTCTAACACCTTGCATATTTTATCCATAGATATTAATGACTGTCATGGACAATGTCAACATGGAGGAACTTGTAAGGTAATTGTTTATTATGTGCCATGTTGAAAATCTTGTTCTGGCTAGTTATGAATTCTCTACCTTGCAGTTATGTGTTAAATGTTAAATGCATAGTGTTGCACTTATAGGGTCTTGCACCATTTCACAAAATGTGAAAAAAATGTTATGTGGTGCTACTGCTGTTCACAAATACAGAATATAGAAATTACTTGAGTTCTTGTGTGCCAATTCTATCAATAACCACTCTTCCTACTTTTGCTTTGTTTTCCCCCCTCTGCAAAGGATGAAGTGAATGGATACCATTGCTTATGCCCTCGTGGTTTCACTGGAAAAAACTGTGAGATAGAAATGAACGAGTGTGAAAGCAACCCATGCCAAAATGGAGGCCGTTGCAAGGATCTGGTGAATGGATTCAGTTGCCTGTGTTCACAGGGCTTCTCGGGAGTCTTCTGTGAGGTGAGGGCAGCAGTGGCATGGAAGTAGAGGTCCCTTCCAAGCTATGTGTTTCTAGAATACATTCC
>BJBW01011122.1:284-12095 GCA_004320125.1 Scolopax mira | reverse complement strand
ACTTCACCAGGGCAGAGCAGAGGGGCAGGATAACCTCTCTTGACCTGCTGGTCACACTCTTCCTGATGCCCCCCAGGATGCCATTGGCCTTCTTGGCCACAAGGGCACATTGCTGGCTCATGGTCATCCTATTGTCCACCAGAACTCCTAGGTCTTTCTCCTCAGAGCTGCTCTCCAGCAGGTCAGCCCCCAACCTGTATCAGTGCAGGGGATTATTCCACCCCAGGTGCATCTTCCTACACTTGCCTTTGTTGAAGTTCATCAGGTTCCTCTCTGCCCAGCTCTCCAGCCCGTCCAGGTGAGTCACAAACATATATTGCCATATACTGCCAGCCCACTTCAGTGCCATTGTCACACAGACGCCTTTCTGGGATGAAAAGTCCTTGCACGTGTGTACATGGGGCTGCACGTGGGACAGCAGCAACGAGAGGGGCTGCCCATGGAAGGGACAAATCTGCTTTCCACTAATGGCTCCGGATCTGTGTTTTATTTAGAACAAATAATGCTTGTGCCTCAAACAAATAAAGCAGCCCCCTCCCCTCGCCAGCGCTCTCAGAGCGATGGTAATTACACAGATTTTTGGTCAGTCCTGTCATATTTACTCCACTAAGTTGATTAACCTATGTAATGAGTATAGGACTGTGACCAATCCTGACCCCACATCAAAGGCTGGTACTGCTGCTGTGTGCTGACCTGAATTTTAATTGTTCGCTCGGTTTTGTAATTAAACCACAAATGTGCTAAAGAAGAGATTAGGCATTTTAGCTGGCAGTGTATGGATTTTCCCAGGTGTGCCAATTGTGTATACTATAAACCATCCGATGTCCGCCTCAATATGCAAGTATCTAATGACATGCCACTTTGCAGATACCTAAAGCCTCTTTGGGTTTTTTTGGGTTTTTGTTTTTTTTATATATCTTAAAATGGGAAACAAATGTAATTTATATGCTGAAACTTTTCTGTATACATTATTGTGTATCACCAAAGCTCTTGCATCAAGGTATATAAATAAATCAACAACGAATAAATTAGGACTTCAAGTGTCTGTGAGGTTCCCACAGGCTTACACACTTGGTCCTCGGAGTCCAAAAAAGCTACTGCAGACAGATGTGTTTTCCTTCTTCAGGATCATCAGTGTGGTACATCTGTTGTTGCAGCCAGTGGCTATGCCAGACTCGAGAGAAAACACGTTGCTCCTTAAATGAAGACAACTATCAGAAATAAATGAGAACATTTGGAAAGCTACCCGCGCCTCGCTTTTGTTTGAAAGACACTTCTCTTCTGGAAGCCCTGGGAACATAAAAGAGAGGAACTGCGCTGCCGTGCTCCACATGACCCCTTCTCTCATTTCGCTGGAGAAAAACACGTGTTTCGACATCTGAGTTTCCCAGCTCTTGCTGCCTTCCACCTCACACGCCCGCTCCTTTGGTGAGGAGAAGCCCAGTGCCTCTGTTGGCGCAGCTCCCTCCCTGCCTTGACCATGCAGAGGGAGACTGAACTAGATTGAAGTGCGTTAATCTGGACTTGGGTGGGTTGCGCTGGAAGGGAACGACCGGGAAGAAGATCCATCTTTCATTCATAACATTTTGTTTGAAACATATGGGAAGAATTAGGAGCTACGTTTTCATCTGGATGAGCTGGGAATTGGGAGCATGTCCTGAGATTTATGCAAGACCGTGAATTTGGTCTGAAACCATTCTTCTTTGGTGTGCTTGTACTTCTTCCATCTTCCTGTGATTTGGTCCTCCTGTGATCTACCACTGGTGGGTGTCGTCACAAAGAGTTGTTGACTCTGTGGATTTGATTGTGAGCAGAGAGCTTGGTCAAAGGAAGAGCAAAACCCCAGGATTCTTTCCTACAAGAAGAATCTTGTGCGTAAAGAATAAGGAGGGCAAGATGACAAAATGTGGCAGGTTTGGGGAGTAGCAATCTGAGATACAGGCAATTTGTCTCACACCTTTGATACCCAGAGTTCTTCTAACATTGGCAATTTGCAGTTGTCTCCCGATACTTTGGAAAAAAATAATTTCTTATGTTGTGGCTGTGTAATTTGGGGATTGTGAGACAGTCTGTCTCCTTTTTTTATTAAAAAAAGCACCCCACAGACTAAAGAATACCCACCTGGCCCTGAATAGTGTTCTGCAGGCGCTGGTCTTAACATTTGCAACGTACTCCCCAGGGACAATCTCCGCTTTGTTTTTCTTTCCTTTGTGCTTCCCAGGAATCCCAAAGGCACCTCTGGGAAGATTTTTCTTTCAACGGGAGGTGAATTGTTTGTTCGGGCCCCGTAGTTGAGTTCACCAACTGGATGCGGTTTGCCTTTTCAAGCCTGCTCCAGTCTGCCTTGATCCACTCCGAGAGCCTCAGAAGCCAGCTGAGCGTTGCTTGGCTGTGAACTTCTCGGGCTGTTTCCAAGCTCAGGTCTCTCTCTGGTGCAAGATCTTGCAGCCTATTTTGGTTGGTCCTGCCGCGAGGGTACTTTCTGCATGGTGGAGTTTTGAAGAGCGCTGGTTGATGTCACGCTGGCATCTGCGTACCGACATTTTTTCTGTCATTTTGCAGCGGTTATTCGTCCGTTTAAGCATGTTAGTAGCCTTGAAGACTCAGTGGGAACTCATAGCTGCTGACTGAGGGTCTCTAGGAAAATTCCTTCCTTATTAGACCTGCACAGGCCTAGGAACCTTGCTTCATTGTTCGGAAGCACCCTCGCCTTTATGGAAAATGCCATACCTGAAACCTGCCGTGTTTGGCCTTCTTGAATGTATGTGCAAGGACTGAGCGTTAAGCAAAATACCTTCTAGCTAAAGAAAGTAATGTAGCCCTGCCCAAAATACTGATGCGGTATATTCTTTAAGAGTGCCTGCATACACGTCTAAGAGCAGATTTGAGGTTGCAAATAAGACCTCCGAATTTTCCTCCCGTGCCTTAAGCTTGCAATGACAAAAGCCCGTGCAGTGCGTAATGATGCTTCCAAACAAAAATATAGAAATGTGCTAGAAAAAGGAAAGTACTTGCTTTCCAGAAATCTCAAGCTCTATGAAATAGGTTTTGAGTCTTAAATCGGGACAATAGTATTCAAATAAAATTAAACGGGGTAAGCCAAGATTGAAATCCTAACACAAGAATTAACAGGGAAGAAAAGTCATAAACAAATTACTGAAATATAATTTTAAGGTAAATATGTTAATTTAAAATAAGTTTGCATACTCATTTGAAAGGTATAATTTCAAGAGAGAATAACCAGTTTAAAATTAATATAATTTATTAACAATTAAAAATTATAACACAAGCAGAGGGAGGTTGGAGGTGAAATATTGAGTTTCCTTTGATAGGTAGAGTAATTATGAAGTATGCTTTTGAAGTTCAAGAAGAGAGCCTTAGGACACAACATTTTTTAAAGTAAAATTGGCTTGCACTCTGTTCAAGTGATTTATTTTGCACTAAGAAATGGGTGTGAGACATGATGTGATTTAAAATGTCATCCCTTGATGGAACTGCTTGAGGGTGACATAATTTTTTTTTTTTCTTTTCTCTCTCCTTTTATTTATGTATGTGGCTGCTTGATTTCTGAAGTTTTCTATCTTAGGGAATCTACTGAAATTATGTAGAAATTAAAAAAAACCAACACAACAAATCACCAACACCTCCACCCTCCCCCAAATAAAACTTTCCCCTGGAGTTTGGGAAGCTAAAAGCGAGACTCTGGAGGGAGCCAACAGTAAGGAATACATTTTTCAGGTCCATCTGTGTCACCCGTGTTGTTTGCCTGGTGGCTGACTTTGAGGAGCACCACTTGTACATGCCACCAAAGAAAGGCATGTAACAAATGCTGTAGGAGCGTTGCTGGTCTTCAAAACCAGGCTGTCCCACACATCCCTGGACAGGGAGGGCTGCTCCTCCTCTCTCCTCTCTATGTGCCTTTCTGCAGGAACACTTCCAAAAATTGAGGCTGGACTTACCTTACAAAAGCCACATACAAGGGAGCTAGTCAACATCATGGCTTTTGCAATATATGTGCTTGCCCTGGGCTTTATCAGCAGGAAGAGGAGAAGCTGGTGGTTGTGGCGATGGAGCTGAAGGACAAAAATGGTACCATGGCCAAAAAACATCCTTGCTTACCTTTGGAGGCTCAGCTCTTCTAAAGCTTATCCTTAAACTTCGTGGCATTTTTGGCTGCTGTGTTGACATCACTGGGGATTTTTATCATCAACCCATGCTTGCTACCTATGGAAATTCCAGCCAGATTTAAAAAAAAAAAAATAATAAAAAAATAGAAAACCACAAACACTTCAAGTTTCACACAGATGTGCTCTGGAAAGCCTTGAGGTGTGGATGCTCCCCTCTCTCTGAGCTCCACCAGCTCTGCGGGGCTGAGTGAGTGAAAACGAGGGGGAATGTAGTTCATCACCAGCATGAATAAATTATAACCGAATACACACAGGGCACAGATCTGCCAGGTAAAAGAAGCCACTTTTTTCCTTGTCACTTTTCAAATAAAATTGCCATCTAATCTAAACGACAGCAGTCTTGCTGAAAGTCTGTGAATTCCCTTTGTATGAGGAGCCGTAGCAAAGTTTGTAGCCAGACTTGTTATAAAAGCACAGAAGTTAAAAATAACTGTGCAGTCAGGGAGCAGGATCCAGCTCTAAATGGGTGGCCCAGTTTGCTCTCACATTCAAGTATTGTAAACAAAAATCAACCCTTTTCTTTTTAGACTGCTGATGATAGCTTTTTCTCTTGCCATGGGGGAATGTTGGCACTTCTCTATCATCTGACTACTCTCCACTATTTTTGAGGTCTTTGTTCGGAAAAGGTCTGTGTCAACAAAGTACCAGTATCATTTTAACTGTGAGCTGCACATCATGGGAAGGTCTTTCTAATGGTGGAGAGGGAGTAGGGTTTTTTTGTTTGATTGATTGGGTTTTGGGTTTGGTGGTTTTTTTTTTTTTTTTTCAGAAGTTTGGAAAGAATTCTGCAGGAACCTCGCAAGGAGCTTTATGCTTTTGCTCTGGGCCTTCTGCAGGACTCGCTGTTGCTCTGGTCAGTAGAAAGAATGGCTGCTGCAGTGGAAGATGGAGTGGTTTCTGGTGCCTTGTGTTTTGGGTGGAGCAGTTCTGGAAGATTCATGCCAGCTGTGTCTCACACCAGGTGGCAAAGCAAATTATAAAGGGCTGAGGGGCTGGGGATATGGGCTCCCATTTTCTCTGCTGTGGGTAGGGGCTGTTGCCCTCCTGGTTGCACCATGGAGACAGTTGAGACTTTGAAGGAGAGGAGGGTAAGAGATATCTAAGCTGGTATAAGTCTGTTATGACTAGAAATGTCATTGTTTGCTGAAATGCCTGGTTGAAGAACTGGGGCAAGCTCTCCATGTTTTCTGACTTGTGATAATCTCCAGCCTTGCTAGACCTTGTGCTGTTTTATTTTGTGGGCCTTGTGTATGCTTTAAATATATCACAGAGAGGTCTCTGTCTATGAAATGGGAAAATAATATTTATTGAGTTCACAAAGGTTTTGTTGGGATAAACCTTTCATTTAACTGTAGCCCTTTTGAGACTGGATTTTTCTTGTGACTGTTTTGTGCCAAACAGAGGTGTTGTTAAGAGGCAGACTGTAAAGAAAGTGCTTTAAAATCACTCAATGTGAGGTATAAAGAATGAAAAAGCTTTTCTCTGTTTTGGCTGTTTAAAATGTTGACAGTTCACAGAAAGCTGTAGGCATTGTAGTAACGTTCTCCATTACTAACTTGTATTTTAATGTGCGGTCTTAAGAGAACAGTGGTATCAGCTACTTTCCTAAAGCTGATATTCTTAATGATTCACACACTGCTGATACATATATCCCTCACGCTGTATCTGTTGCCCAAGATGTATTTGATAATACTATAGCCTATAGTGTCCTACTGCTGAATCAGCTCTTGCAAGAGGCTTGGAAAGCTGTTACAAAGCTGAGAAGAACACAGCTAATCCATAAAATCTTAAATATATGTAAAGCAATGTGCAAACGACACCTACTAACTGGAAACTGCTACAGATAAAAGAGATCTGGCAGCTGAATCACAAAATATTATTCAGAGTAAATACTTACACCAACTTAATAGCCTAGGAACAGTTCCACCACTTGAACAGCCTTCAGAAGTATCAACTAATTTGAAAGAGCGGGCTGCTATTAAAATAATAATGATTCCAGCCTTGTCCTTTCTCCCTGGCATCCTCCAAGCTTTCTCTGGTGGGTTTATTTGGTGTCTTGTTTCTGGTCTGTCAAATTTTAATTGTAAACACAGGCTTAAATCTCTTGGGGTTCAGAATAACATTTTGACATGTCCTTAAAGCTTGGCATGTTGTTGTTTGTGGCGTGTGTCCCTCTCCACCAACAGGAAGACCCAGCATGGAGAACCTTGTGTTGTCTCTTGGCTAATGAGATGTTGAAGTAAGGGGGTAGTGGCCCTGCTTGTGTACTGCTGATTTGTAATTAAGTCCTTGAGTGCAAGGCTAATAGCTTGTATCATGGTGGAGAGATGGGATGGTTGCTGCTGCCTAGCAGGCAGCTTTGGTTGGTGGCCCTGAAGTTTTGGCTGGGGAAGACTGCCAGCGTGGGAGAAGGCAGAGGTCCTTCATGGTCCAGGGAGCTTCCTTGTGTCTTTCTCTTTCTCAGTATCTAATTAGACAAGCATCTCCATAAACACTGTTCTTCACCCTTCACTGTCTCAGCTTCCCATGCTTTAGTTGGGGCTTGTGTTTGGGCCACCACAGCAGGCCCAGTAAGGTGATGGGTGGCACAGGAGGTTGGGGGTCCTCTGCGCTGGTGTTGCTGTTGCCCTTCTTTGGGGCTGGGTGGCCATACCACCTGTGTGGCCAGTAACTACATTTCTCTGGTGCTGGAGCCATTGCCCTGTTTCACTTGCTGTGGGGACTTAAAAGAACTTTCCTTATCACTGATAAATATCAAAGCTGGTGAGACTGTTTTGTGTGGCTGAGTGTTTGCAATGTGAGAGCCTTAAATACTGATACAATACCTGATGCTGTAACAATTTCAGCTACTTTAGCAAAACATACCCAGGAGAGATCTCTAGCCCTTTCCCAGAGGGGAGTGGGCCTATTAAAATGAATGACTCAGAACCCACCATGTTGCTGGCGTCAGCCACTTGCATATTTAGCTAATGAAAATCTACTTGCTTTAATTTTGCTGAAGTCTCTGCTGCCCTGCAAGCCTCCTGGTGACTTGCGTTGCAGTTCAGGAACTGCTGGCCACACCGTGCAAGGGAGCTCCTTCCTTCCTTCTGTGCAAGCTAGAAGGATGCTCTCTAGAAATTGGGGTGGTGATGTAGGACATGGCAGTTCACCACTGTGTTCCCTTGCTGACTGCCTGTGTGATTTTAGGCCTGGCCTCCCTGTTCCTCGTCTCCCTGTTGAAAAATAGATGTAGTGAGGACATGATGATAATGTCAGGCTGCTAAAATTGCCTTTAGATAGTACAGTGGTGTTATGGTCATACTTGCAGGTGAATTCCTTGCTGGCTACTCTTGCTTCATGAACCGTGGTCCAGGTTCTTTCTATGTAATATATAGACTGGGCATCAGATATATAGAAGACTATTACGTAGTGCTTTTTGAATTTTATGTTCATAGTCACCATGAAAGACTACTAGGGCCTTACAGATTCATAAGAAAATTGTATATTCCTTATGCATTTCTTTCAAGTGTAGCAAATGCTCAGCATTAAGGACCAGGTCTGTCCTTCTGAAATAACAGCCAAGCTAAAAAGAGCAAACTTCTTAGGCTGAAAACCTCATAACTATTTGACCTCCTTATTTATTGAAGAACACTGTCAAATCTTACAAAGGAAAAAAATAACCCATGTTATACCTGTCACAAGTGGGAGGACTTCATGGATGTGTATAGCCCAGCTGCTGAGCTGTTGGATCAGCTTATCTCAAGGCGAGCTACAAAGCCACGTGGTGTTTCTGGGTGCTGGATTTTGTACTTGGAGCTCTGTATTGAAACTCATACAGAGTGACAGCTCCCTATTGGATATACATCTGAAGAGCCGCAAGAGTGCAAGTCATTCCAGCAAGGGTCTGGTATAAATTATGCTTGGTAAATTGGCTCCAGATAAGTCTATTTTGGACTGTGGAACATGAGGAACTTGTGTGGTGTACTAAAGCCTCTTATTTCTTACCCGAACCCTGTCTTTTTGCAGGGAGCTGCCATTGCAATACAGATCTAGAGGCTGGCAGGTTTTGGATGGTAAAATCCTACTGGATCACACTTTGCACAAAGACTGCTGTTAGCTTCCTGGGCATGTTATTTAACGACTGGGAGATGTGCAGTGGGATCTAAGAGCTGTTTCAGATACTTCATTTAGCTTAAAGACAAGTTGTCTTTAAGTAAGTGGCAGCATGCATCTTGATGTTGATATATGTAGCCTGAGATTACGGAAGAGGTAGACATGGTATAGTTGTTTAAACCTCAAAATGTGTTTTAAATAATTGATTTCCACGCATCTAAAGTAAAGATCAGTTATTCAAAACATATTTATATTTGCAAAAAAAAAATAAATCCCAGTATGACAAAATAAATACTTATAAATAATTTAAAACATATTTGGAGGCTTTTAATGTTGCAAAATATGTCTCTAACTGTGGTAAAACCTCAATAAATATACAAAGAATTATTAAATCATATTTAATAAATAAGCATGCTGTTGAATAGGAAAAAATCCCAGATTTAATTAAAAATTTGACAATGGGGGGATGAGTTTACAAAGCTGGCTTCTAAGTTGACATGTATTTTGTGAAAGGCATGCACATTTATAAGTGTATGAGAAGAAACTGGTGTTTGTGTTAAGAATCCCTAATTATTGATCCAGTGCAGGTGCAAACCAGTGCTTCATAATCTGATAAAGCTGTGTCAAGGGAGGCTCAGACTTGACATTAGGAAGCATTTCTTTACAGAGGGGGTGATGAGACACTGGAAGAAGATTCCTAGAGAAGTGGTGGGTACCCCAAGCCTGTCAGTGTTTAAGAGGCATTTGGACAATGCTCCTAATAATGTGCTTTAACTTTTATTCAGCTCTGAAGTCATCAGACAGTAGGACTAGAATGATCATTATAGGTCCCTTCCAACTGGACTATTCTATATCAAGCAAGAAAAGTTTGGCAAGGCTCTTCAAGTTTATTAAGACCAAGAAGTGCAAATTGATTTTTAAAATGGATGAGGTAACCAAAGAAATATCTTTAAACTGTTGAGGTTTTCACCACTTACTATATATGTCAATAATGTTTTTCACCTCTGCAGAAAGCTAAGGTATGTGCTTTTAGGGGCATACCAAGGTGTAAGAGGTAGAGAAATACTGTGAAGCTCAGTCATCCATTGCAGTAAGGACTGGGCCACCTCCAAGGAGAAGAAATGAAGGCAGGACTTCTCTAGCTCTAACCTTTCCAGATGGTGGGCAGCTGGCCCCAGTCCCTGTGACCACTTCTGTTCTCCACCCCTTGCAACAGCGCATGGTCCCATTGTTGGAGAGTTTTAGTTCTGAGCCTGCATCTTATCTACTGATGCAAACAAAAGGTGAGGTATAATTCTTGATTTATAAGAGGCAGACCAGCTGCCCTTTCTTGGGCAGAGTTTCTGCTGACTTCCCCAGGTGCTTGCTTGGAATAAGGACAGCAGAGAATGCACTGGAAGAACTTTAAGACACTAAACAAACATTTGGTGTTACTTCAGTCTCACTTGTAATGTAATTAAGCTGCCTGCCTATAAAATGTTCCCTTCCTGTGGTAAAGTAACTGTTATTCAAAATCCACTTCAGATATTGAAATTCCCTTCACATAGTGAGATCAGTCCTGGCAAAAGTAAATATAGATGGACGTAATTGTTTTGTGGTGTGTGGATCTTGACCTAGTTTTGACCGTATGCCTATTATATACTGTCATAATGCAGTTGGCTTCCCTAGAAATAATTGCTGATCACAGTAATGTGAAGGCTTGTCTACATGAAGTATGTTTAATAACTGAATTAGGTGTGAATGTAAATCACATTAGCTCTTCAAGTCTCTGTGTGGATACTCTTGCTCTGAATGCCTTCATGGAGTATGGGCTAATCCACATCCAAAGTTAATCAGGATCCTAATTGTTCTGGGCTAACTTTTTCATGGTCAGCAGTCTAAATCAATATTTATCTCAAAACCTGTGAGCTCCCAAATTGTATGTCTCTTCTCTCTTTCATTCATTTCCCATCACATAACAGTGTGATTATGTACGTGATATTTCTGAAATATTCTCAGCCCGGAATAACCCAGTTAGAAGTTAAATGTTTCCTGTTGTGCTCTCTTTTTCTGGGTCAGAGTGTGATGGTGAGGGTACCCATATACATGTGAAACTCTTAGGTCCCTACAGTGAAGAAGTTTAGGTGAGCATCTATCTTCCCTACTATCAAATACTATTTTGCGTGCTTTTGTGAAAAGGGTAATGCAACACAGAATGCTGTACATGGGTTCTTCCAGCTCTGAATTAGTCTCTTTTATCTGCCTCTGACCACAACAGATGTTGGCAGCCTTTCTATTCCATATCCTTAAGTCAGACTAAGAATATCAGTTCCGCTTAGAGAAGCTGTAGGGGAAAAATTTAACTCTTTCGGGAGGCTTTTCCCCAATTTTTTTTTTTTTAAAAGCTCTTGACTTTTATTTAAAAGGAAATAAAAAGTCAGCAAATGTCCAAAGTGACAAATGCATCTTTGGGGTATCCTCAGAGTTTAAATTTTTATTAAAAGTGGTCATTTGTCCCTTTGCATTTTCAGTCAACTTTCCTTTTATTGGGGACACAGAGACAGAGGTTAAAAAGACCACTGCAAATGTTTCTAATACACAGTTAACAAAGGAATTTGCATGGCAGCAGTGCTGTAAAAAGCTTCTGATATAATTTTCAGCATTTAGAAGGTACCACACTGCGCCATATACAGTACTGACCATCTCTTTGGAAAAATAGTGCCTCTTGCCCTTCTCAAACCATCAATCAGTTCATTCTATTGCCCTGATTGTGGTGTGAAACATTATTTTAAAGGTTTGAAGAGGAGCAGCCTATTTTTCCCTATAGGCAGAATTAACAAGAGCTTTGCATACCTAGAGTCTCTTCAGGACAACCTTGAACTGTTTGCTTTCATCTTAAAACTCAAACAAAAGCAAGCAAGAAAAACAAAGCCATGAATCTATACTTTAAAATAGTTACAAATGTGCAGATATCGCGTTCCTATGTTTTCCTTAAAAAAAGCTCATCAGAAAGTCATAATGAAAACAATATATATATAAAAATATATATACACACCCACTGCAATAATGTGGGAAGTGCCCACTATATCTCCGCACAGCCCTTGCAGCCTGTTTAGGGCTGCTCTCTCTTTGAGATGACCAACTATTGGAAAGACCCTGGCAATGGCAGAACCAAGCCAGCATTCTTCTTACCGTGCTCCAGTTGCACTCGTGCCTCTGACACAGCCCTGCACAGCCTGATGTGTAGCTAGTTACAGGTCTTCAAGGGAGAGGGCTGTAAGGATCTAATTTTACTGACTGACATGGGCTGCAGAAGCACACACAGCTTGCTCATATCCTTTGTGGAGTTGGAAGCGGAGCCACCTTTTTTCTTTTTTCCTTTTTTTTTCTATTTTTTTTTTTTCCACTGCACAGAGACGCCATCGCATATGTTCAGAGGCTGATGAACTGAAAAGATCTGGGAGCCACATGTGACCAACAGAATGAGCATCAGCCTAGAGTACAGTTTCAGTGGGAGATGACTTTTGGGAAAGTTCCCACAGAAATGCCA
>BJBW01011121.1:0-20609 GCA_004320125.1 Scolopax mira | reverse complement strand
CTCCAAGCTTGTGTCTGCTCTGAGCAGGGAGACAGAGCTGGATCTTGACCCTTGCGCCTCCTGGGGCTAATGCCACCCCACTGCCCCCAGCCCTGGGCATGGGCACATCACTGCTGGAAGTGGCAATCCTGCATTTCATGTTCTAGTTACGGATTTCTTGGATGCTCTTGTCTGACTCAACTTATCTCCAGAATTTAGAACCAGCCTCCTGTTCCCTGCAAAAAGAAAACAAAAAATCCCAAAGCAAATACTTTGTTTTTCCCCTCATCTTTTAACATCCTCTTCTATTGTTTTGTATTCAGTGAATTACAATTCTTTAATTTAAAGATTTTTAACTAGAAAAAAACTGTTTTAAACTCCAGTATTTACTAATCTTCTGACCTTCAGAATTAATTTTCAGTGACGGAAATCAGAATAAAGGATTTGTTTTTATCCATCTTGCTTCCTTGACACAACAAAAACAA
The DNA here is from genome assembly GCA_004320125.1 of Scolopax mira. NCBI lineage: Eukaryota > Metazoa > Chordata > Aves > Charadriiformes > Scolopacidae > Scolopax > Scolopax mira. Next base: position 20,145 of record BJBW01011121.1, on the reverse strand, counting down.
CTTCATTGTCTGCTTTTTTTTTTAAAAAAAACCAAAACCGAAGATGACAACATTATACTCATTGTTGCTCCATCCCCCAGTACTCTCAATATGCCAAGGCCAATTTAGGATGAGGCATAAACTCTCAGCAAAAAGAGTTTAAAGGATTCAATTTCTCCATCCTATACAACATTGCAGGAGAGAATATTTACAGTAAGAACCAGTGACTGACTTATACTTGAGCTGAAATATTCAGTTCTACTTCTCATAGAAGCTTCGCAGCTTAAAATAGTCTGATCTACTGAGAGAACTATCCCCAAATAGTATATTCACTTCAAATATCAGATAACATAGCCAAAGTGTAGACAGCTAATGTGAAGATGGAATGTCAAAGGAACTGCTTGACATGACAAAGATAAAGGACAAGTAACAGGGACACCAGTTAACAAGGCAGTATAGATCAGAGCTGGGTCTGATTTTCATTCAGAAATCAACCTCATCATATATGAAGTTTCAAAAGGCTTCATTGAGCATTTTCTGCAAGTGTGACATTTGCTTCTGAAGCCCACCCTCCAACACATCCCTATGCAGGAGCCCCCTCCCAAGCCTGCGGGGCCATCTGCCATGTAGAAGCAGCCACGAGAGTCTGAATAAATCAGTGCACACTCCCCAGCTGTGATTTACATCCTTTTTGTGTGACAGGGCTTCACTGCTTCCAGTCAGTCTCCTCTCAGCAGGTATTAGTTGGTCCTATCTGACTGTTCATTCATCTTCCAGTCCAATGTGTGTTCCCAAAAGCCCTCGTTTGCGGGGCACACTTCGCAAGCATCAACATTCAAAGCAGCAACTCTAATGTCTTCCTTTCAAAGGAAGCAAATAGCCCTGTCGGAGAAATCACTCAATTCTAGTGAAGCATCCAACCACCTATTTTTCATTTCTTTGAAATGTACTTACTCGCCAGGTTGGTTTCAGTCTCAGCACAGTTCCCCAGACCTATTTTATCCCAGTTACAGACAATGGGACCTGCTCTTTGTCTCCCATTCTTGCTTGCTCCTGCTGACCTGCTCCTTGAATCCATCTCCCTATACAGGGGCTGGAAAATTAATTTCTGAGATTTGTGATCTGTTTGAAGTGCGTGCAGCATCAGATCTCGCCTATCACTAATGGGCCATCTGGTAAGTGGCATTATCAAAGGAGTTAGCTTCCTAGTCATGTTCTACTCCTGCTTCAATATAGAGACATGAATACGAAAGACAGACCTTTTCCCGTTCCCTTCTGGCATAACTATGAACCTAAACAATTTGCAGGAAGCATTACATCCCCTCCACTGAACTCCTTGTTTGAATTCGTAGAACGTGCTCTCATCTCTTCCATTTATTACCCAGTAACCTGTTCTGCTCAGGCACCGCTTTCATCTTATTTCTCCTACAGCCAAGGAAATTTTTGGCACTTAAAACAATAATAAATATTTTCCGCTCACTTTGACAGTTCAATAGCACACACAAATCCATTGTCTGGCACTCACCAGCAGAAAAAAGAAAAAAAAAGAAGAGAAAAAACAAATTGACCTCAGGAGTGGACTTGCCACACCAACGAGGGGTGAATGGACACCAATTTATTTTAATGGTTTGTAAAACAAAAGCATTGGCTCCAGTTCCTGCCCATCAACAGGATAAAAATACTCCTTCAGGAAGTAGGAGTTTCCTGAACGAGGCATCTGCTTTTGCTGAACATTTGTCTTCAGAGTAATTCTAACACCAGATGAGCAGTAAGGAACCCAAAGAGCTCAATGGAAGAATAATGTGAAGAGCACGGAGGGAATCTCACGGGTGTAACTCATCCCTATGTTTTCAACTGACCACAAATTTCATGACAACTTTTAGAATTATGAGTAAGACATTTCACAAGTCTCAACATGAACTTTTTTGTATGGTTGGGGTTTTTTTGGTCTTCTACTTGAGTAGAAGAGAAGCCACACATGACTTCACAACACAGTACAAGGATGTCCATCTAGAAGGAAGCTGGTCATCTAGATCGTATGGATACAAGGAAGTAAAAAGTCCTAGATATACAGCTTGTATTTCTTCGTTAGGCAAAAGATGATTTCAAATTAATAGCACTTATTATCCATACTGATCTGTTGGAGCTCTATCACATCTTTCCATTGGGAATGGGAGATGCTTTTCTGGGTGAGGATTCCAGATGGTTTGCTTGCCTGCTGGATACAAATGAACCCATTTATGAGCAACCCTTCTTCAAGCTTCATGGGATTGTTTATGTTTCATAACATATGGGCTTTCAGCTGACTTGCTTAAGTTTTAAGAGTCTTCAGATGAACTGGGTAGGTTAAATTTATGACCAAGGATGACAATTTTCTTTCCCCTTTCTGTTTGCACACCATTCAGCACAAGGAGGAGTCTAGTCTTCTTCAGAAGATTCTTGGCATCCCAGAGCAGGTAATGAGCTGTGCAGACCTATGTCAGCAGATCCCAAAGAGGTTCAATATCACAGTTTTAAATCTAATTTTTCAGCAGTTTCACACTCTTCACTGCTAACTCTGTTCCCACACATGTTTCAAAACATCATTCTTCTTAACTATAACTCCCTGACGCCGAAGATAGTCAGCAGCTGGTGAAGACAGATGACAGACTAGACCAGGAGATAAAAACAAACTCTGCTGTCCAAGAATAAGGAAGAATTATGAAGCAAACTGCCAATTCCTTCAGTCGTGACCAAAAAGTCCTCTGAGCCCATTTGCGAGAGAGAATCAGCAGCGCCCATAAACACTCTGTATCTGCCTCCCTCTGCACCTTTCAAACACAATCTCTCCCTCAGGCACCCAGGGCACCTCCGAAACCTATTTAAGACTTAAATACCCACCACTGTTTTGGCAATATTCATTATTTCAAAGATAATATTTATTCCCTCTTCCCTGGACAGACAACACAGTTAATACAGTGGGATGGCATGAAGGAAGCCATACAAAAATGAGGGCAGTGGATTATCTACGTCCATAATTACTTCTCTGTGGAGCTGTAGAAACACAGATGTCTTCCTTTTGTGAGAATTCATTCATGACTGTCCATTTAACTTGATGTTCCTGTGATCATCTTAATTTCTACACAAAGAATATACCTCTGGCAAGATTCTGGTCTTTAATAACTGCATTGTAATTCTGATATCTACAGCTATTACTCTTTATTTCCATTGTTTGCATCTCTTCAAAGGCCGAAAGAACCAGGATCCCAAAGGATGAGACTTCCCACACATCGTTTCTAATGATACCAGTGGAGTCACTCAACAGTGAGCAGAATTAGAGCCACGGTTATAAATTGCTCCTGGGGATGGGAGAGAAGATGCCAGACACCAGGTGATCCTTCTACCCTTAGGGCAGGGGGGATCTCAGTTTTGTGCATCCACAATGATCCGGGGCAGTGAAGGGAAACACAATGGTAAAGATGCAGTTCAGCTTGTGCTGCAGAGGGTCAGTTGACCTGCAAACTCACATACCTGTTCCCGCCCCAGGGCAAATAAGGGCTTGTGCCAAAGGAGATGCCCAGTGACAACTCGGACATCTGAACTTGGGAGAATTTCTCTCCTATTGGTGTCCCGTGAAGAACATAAGGACCTTATGTACATGTCTCAGTTCTCAGTCTCAGACAGCAGGCCCAGCGTGGCAGAGCTTAGGGAAGCAAAGCACTGTTGCCTAAATTTGGCTTTCTAACCCTACCCTTACTAGATTTTGCTGGTTGTTAGTGATTGCAAATGTAAGGGAACCACCCACTCTACACACAGAGACATAGGTCATCTGTACTCCCCAGGGAATGATGGACCAGGGACTCAGGTCTTTGGAAAAGAGCCAGATGCTCAGGTCTTAGAGCAGCACAAGCAGCACCAGCAGAGGAGCACAACTAGTACAAGGGGCTGAGCATTGTCACTCTTCTCAAATGATAAGTTATTCAGATTCTTCCCATGTTGTGGGGACCTTCCTGCCAAGCCCCCACTTGCTGGAAGATATATCCAGGCAAGTTTACCCAGAGACTGTACTATTCCAACAGAGCCCCAGCAGGGAAGAGAGCACAATCAATTGTCTGTCTAATGGGTTTTAAAAGAATGGAAACATCTGTTAGCACGAGGATGACAGCTTGTTGGCAGCCTGCAACCAACTAAATCCACTATATCGTAGCAGGGTGTCAGGTCTGCCAAGCAAACACACCACACAATACATGCAGAGAGCACAGTGGAAGCTGGCTATGGCATCCGTGGGTATGAAATAACCCAACGTTGGGCAGACAAGCATGGAGGAGCATCACACTCCTCTTCCCAGCTACCTACAACCATCACAAGCCTCCCGTGAAACTCTGGGGTTGGCTGTAAGACTAAGCCAGGCCCTGCCTCATCTTGAGCTTTGGAGGAGTCTCAATAGGGACAACAGGTCAAATTCCTGTCCCAATAAGAGCTGTTAAGATCCAAGTCTAAGGTGGTCACAGAGGACCCATCTGTGGGCAATGAAGATAAACAGGTATTGCTGAGGTGTCCCAGGTAGATAAGGCACAGTGCTCCCCAAAGAGGCTATTTCTCTTTGCTGCTTATACAATCCAATAATTAGTTCATCAAAAGCAGGTGAAGTATCAGGAAGAAGTGGTGAGCTCATACAAGAAGCCTTTAGCATGATGGTTATCTCACATCACTAGGGCAGCACATCACATATTTGCCCTCCTCCAAAGCAGTCCCAGCCCTCAGTTCCTCAACAAATTCCTACTTGTAGGGCAATGCCAGAAAGAAGTAAAGAACTAATTTCATGTTAATAGAAAATATATGGTACTTATCTAAAGCTATACGTCATCTGAACAAACACTGGGCCATCCCCTCTGTACCATGAGGATTACAGACCCTGCAAGGGACTTGCTCACTGTTGGACCAAAAGGTATCGCACAGGGAGGACCTGAGCCCAGCTTCTTGAACTACAGTCACTTGACCTCTCCCTCTCCCACTGCTGTCATCTCTTACTTTCAAATTCCTGCCTAAATGAAATGAAACTCTGGCACTTTAATTAAGGTCAGCATTTACCCAAGGAATCTCCTCTCTTAGTCTCCACAGCTTTTGCAGATACGCTGTATAAGAAGCACATGGAGTGAGGGAATTAAGGGGATGTAAAAATAATCCATTCAGAGCAGCGCAGCAAGAAACACCCTGAGAATCCATCAGTCTGAAATGCATCTGGATACCCTCAGCATGGAGAGCAAAGAAAGATGGAATTCAACAGAGCAATACTTAAAATTCAGTTTTCATCTGAAGAGCAAAGCACTTAACAAATTAATTGAGCCTAGCATCCATGTTGGGAGCTCAGCACTGTCATAATCAGCACAGGAGAAAGTCTATTTTATGAGTGGCCGAAAGAAGCACAACAAGACCTGAACAGACTTATCACTACCCCTTAGAGGCCAGTAAGACAGAAAAGTGGCAGCCCTTGCAATTCTGTTAAAGCCTATCTCTGGCTTTTTATTTTTTACCCAAACATTGAACTCAATATTGTCCAAGAAGCAACTTTGTCAGGTATGTGACACAATCTCTGCTATTGCCTTATTTGTCCCATTTGCTTATCAAAATATAATACCCTGGGTATGGAAGACTTTTTAAAAGCATGTTTTTGTTTGCTTCTAGCTACACAACCACTAGCTACACATCCCAGTTGACTACCACAAGCTGTGAGCAGCTCAGTAGCTCTCATCCCTCACAATCTCCTTTGCTCTTTTTTCTCCCCCCTTCCCTGATAGATGCTCATGGAACATGTGTGGTTCCATCGATCCATAGATATCCATAAATGTCCATAGATACCCATAGATACCCATTGCTCCCTCCTCTTGATGTGCTTTGGACTAATGTAACACCAAATAGATGGCACAATAAGGTTCTGTTCCAGTGCACAGGATTTATCATCCCTTTAAGGAGATACTTTGCCTTTGCTCGGTCAATAACTGTTTGCAGCCACCCACAGCTCCCCTTCCACCCTCCAACCACCACTCACCTTCCTGCTTCCAGTCCCAGAGGAGCCAAGCTATTTATCGTTTTTTCTGGATGATGGAATGAGTAAAATATCCCTCCCCCCAAAAAGACTCATCACAGAAAGCCTAAGAGCACCAGGCACATGACCACTTAGTGATACTTGAGTAAGCTTTCCCACTTCACTGTGTTAACCATTACCCTGTATGCATCTAGCAGAGAATATTTCTGATGTGTTCTGCAAAGCATTCACCATACACAGATAATTCCATACTAAACAGTACATTAAAGAGACATTAACATTCCAAAACAGCGTGCTGGAAGTTGATAAATGCTAGCAGTAAGGTCACTGTGGCCGCCCTTTCCTCTCCAACTACTTAATGATATATTTTCTCCATGTCTCATGCTCAGAAATGACTGAAACAGCTGAGGTGGAAGCAGGCACATACACAATTTTAACACAACAGTGTTGGGCAGAGTGATAACTGAAACTCCAATAAGTGTAAATCAAGTGTCATCATGTAGTACAAACTATCTCAAATATCCACCAGCTCCACCTACAGCAGGTAATTACTGCAGGGGTCACTGACTCTCTGTTTGTAAACTGAAGAACTGAGTATTTCAGCAATTTTCCTATGATGAGACAGATGGTAAAGGGAGAACGTGGTAATCCCAATTCTCAGTCCTCCACAAAGACAGAGTCCAGTTCCTTCTACACAGATCTTGGAAAGGCAAGCTCCTGGAATGTGAAAGGGATTTCTATGGAGCAATCACAACAAGAAAGGAAAAAAAGATACTTGCTATTAAGAAAATTCCCCAGCAATAGGCTCCATTTCCCAGAAGGAAAGAAAGATCTGACCCAGGATAGCTGTGTACTCTGAAGCCCCACTATTCAAGTGTGGCTTTCACTGCAAAGTGGAAGAACACAACAGCAAACAAAGGGTTAAGAGGGTAGTTGGGGGTTGGACTAGATGATCTCCAGAGGTCCCTTCCAACCCCATGATTCTATGATTCACATCAGACCAGACTTTCAAGCCCAAAGTGTTTTTCCTCTTTGCTTCCTCCAATCCCTGAAACCACTTGTCCCACACCACATTTCCTCTGGTTCACTCCGTGTGCAGGATCTGAAGCTGTTTATTTTCCACATCATTGATGAAAAAGCCAACTGCATCCAAATGATAACAAGCAGCTTTTTCAGGACGTCTGGAGATGTTTATCATAAATGCTATCAAGTCCATTCTGGTTTGATAGAAGAGAGCAGCTCATCTCTGAGCCATGATTTCAGGCAGCCACAAAAAGATTCCAAAAGAGTTCTTCAGCAAACATGTAATCTCCCATGATAAGAAATACCAACTCTCTGGAGCGGGATTTCTCTGTGTAAATTGAAATCAGGTCTGTGTAAAGCTGAATTAAACCTTTGTCAGGAAACTGCAGACCTGCCAGTTGTATTCTTCCAGGTTAAGCCAGCAACATCCACGGAGAACACAGCCTTTCACTGCACTGGTCTTTTAGAATAACAGCAACAATAAGATGATCTGTTCTTCAAAATCCTTAAACGATATTGATTTACAGCACAAAATAATGAACTGCCCCATGCTGTGCTTAGATAGCTCTTTCACAGGCAATACTGATTTTCTGCAATAAAGCCGTTTTATTTCCATAATTGTCCCTCTTGAGAAATTTTGTTAATTGTTCCTCTCTCTTCCCCCAGCTTTAATTCCAATTTTCCTTCTCCAGCCTTAGGGAATAAAACCAAAGGGTTTTCATCTGGAGTTTGGAAAGCTGGTCAGCTTTCATTACGTCCTCAGTCACTTTTAATCAGCTGCCCCCAAAAAAACAATTGAAAATAATTAACTGAGCTTCTCCTGGGCTTTTGGGTTCAATAGAAAGGTGATCAACTGAAGATAGACAAAAGGACAATGCTCCTATCAAAATCTGGACATTTTCCAAGGTCTGAGCCAAGGATATAACACCACGCTTCAAAATTTCTCTCTGTACCAATAAAGAACCTACGCAATAAATCTTGCAAGATTTTTATGTGATTTACAGGTGTAGTTTATGCCGCTTGGTTCCTCTGGCTTTGTCCTGGGTATCACTTCTCTAACAACGTAGGTAAAGTTGGTGAAGTGCTTTTGTATAGAGACATAACCTAATTTTCAAATCTCCCCAGTGCACACTGCAATCACTTACCTGGGCTGCAGGAAACTGATAGTCGTGGGCTGAGGTGTTTGAAATGAAATGTGAGGCTGATGGTGGCTATTCCACACGGAATAACGCTCGGAATAGATAAGAGCTCCAGAAGCAGCAGAACGGTCCCACTTTCTAAGAGCAGCAGGGGAAAATACAGCATTGCAGTACTTACTTAAAGGCTTTGAATGTTTCAGCTTCGCCAGCTGGGATGAGCTGATCTACCAGCTCCTAAGAGCAGTCTCTGCTTCCATTCTCTCTCTGCTCCCAGGTCTCTCATCTCTCCCTTACCTCACACCAGCTCCAAGCCTGGGGCAGATTCGTCTCACTAACCCAACAAGGAGCCTGTTTTCAGCTCCATCAGAGCACCACCACCACCAGAATGAGGACAAGGAAGGGTGAATATCCCATTCGACAGCAAGGAGCCATGAGTTCAGCCCAGATGTTGTGAAAGGGCTTCTGCTGGGCAAGGGGCTGCAGAGAGAGAAGGTGGGGATGGGGTGAGCAATCCACACTGAAAGGGGACCAAAACAGATCCCCCACGGGAGCTGTGAGGCTACTGTCCAACACTTGATATTATTCCTCAAAATTTATTTTTATGTTTATGGAGAACAGGACTTCATCATCATCTCCATCTCTGTGCTGCACCTAAGAGATGGTGTGTTATTCAGAAGTAATGTCCTCTGGCTGCAGGAGCTGTGTGTGAGGTGAGAAAGGCAGGAGCAGAGAGGTCATTGCCCAAGGGAGCTGATGGGGCTTGTCACTAAAGAGCAGTGGTATTTTTTCTACCCAACTGAGTATGTTCAGAGAGTGAGTCGTGGGGGGGAATCCCCACAGAAAAAATGAAGCAGCCCCATGGCACGTCTGTGTAGTGTCAGTGGGACTGTAACTGCAAACTCCTATAAAATGGTCTTCACAAATGTGGGCAAGGTTGGTGAGATCCTCCAGCAGAATTCAGAACAGCACTAAAGTTGACCAAGGCTCTTCCCATCACCCACCCATGACACAACCCTTGATCCCCCAGTGTAAATTTGCTCAGTGAATTCCTTTGTAGCAGAAACACCCACTTAAAAGAATCCTCATTCCCTCTTGCTTTCCTGCCCCCTTCCCCACGAAATGCTTTCCTGCAGTGAAGAAAAATCACTCGGAAGCTCTTGGCCGCTGCAGCGCCAAGTGGGTCCAGAGGCAACTGGGATACTGGGGGCATCTTCACTGCACCATCAGCCAAAATGTCTCCCCGGGGCAAAGCACCACAACAGCCAGGGGGGGGAACAGCTCTGCTCCAGCCCCCAGCACCTTCCCTTCCCGCAGGTTAAATACCCAGACAGATAAATACTCAACAGAGCCTGCACCTGCCTTCCCAGCAATTAAAGTGTGGATCAAAAGGAACATAAACGTGGATGTTGCTTTGCTTATTAGTATCAGCTCTGCCTTTGATTGCCTGAAAGGCCTTTCCAACAACGTTGACTTTAATTACTTTAATGAGAGAGCAAATGATCTGAGGAGTGTCAGCTCAATGGGGCAAGGTCCCAATGAAAATGCTCGGTCTAGGATCATTAGTTTAGCAGTTAATAGTACATTATTTTATGTTATTGGAGCTAAATGTAAACAGCTACTGAAGCCCAACTAATGCCAGGATCGAAGCTGGGGAAACAAATTAGAATAAGCTTTGAAATAAGGTTGTCTTGGTTGTGCTACACACTTTGAACAGAGACTGATCTTTGTTGATCCATTGGAGAGAAACAAATGCTTGCAGAGAGAAAAGAAAAGCAAATTTAATACGCTGTGGGCTTGTCTTCAACAAGACACTCATGACAATTGTTTAAAATGAACTATTTGAAGGGACTGAGTTTATCTAAAGCAAATTAAGATAAAGCCACTTCATCAAGACCACTTCAATCCTTAAGGGAAGCCCAGCGTGGCCTCAGCAGTGGTCACGGTCCTGAGCGTCTCCTCCCAAATCATGGCAAAGGCAAGATGGAGCAATTTAGCTTCATCCACAATGAAAAGGGATTAAATTGCACTGTATGACCTGGTACGTGCTGCAGGTGAAAACCGTTCACAGCTACCACAACCCAGCTGACACATGATTTATTTTAAGCAGGGGTAATGGGATTATGGTTGTGAGCCATGAGTATTTGATACCAGGATATAATATGGTTACATTAATCCCATTTAATTTTTTATTAGACATGGTTCAGCAGGGGAGTTGGACTAGAGGATCTCTATGGTCCCTTCCAACTCTAAAAAATTCAGTGAAAATTCAGTGAAATGGTGGCGCAGCCATTCCTGTGAAGGGTTAGAATTGCTGGTTGTTTCAGCTTGGAATCAGAAAGGGAATTGCACAAAAAAAGATGAAACTAAGAATTTTACTTCCCATGGGAAAATCCTTTCCTGAACTCTCCTCTGATGGCATAGTCCTGTGAATGAGCCAGGCACAGCAGGCATCAAAGAGAACCAAAGCCATCCTTGGAGATTTCAGCTCATCAGACACACTGATTCCTATTTCAGGCTCCGTTTTTCCCCTGTTTTAAGAATAACTTTGTGATTTTTCCACAAGTCCTTTGAACGACTTTACTGGTTTGTGGCTTGTGGAAGCAAGCTGCATCTTTTAAATAACCTTTATCTCTTGCGAAAGCCCCCTTAGAGAGCAGCCCTCAAGTACATAAGTAATGTGTAAGCAGCACAGCCAAGTGGGTCAGTACTGAGAATAAAGACTCTTCTGCTGGTAAATGAATGCATTCAGGACTATCATGCTCTTTCCCAAAATAAGGAAGCTCAGACTGAGCTGAGTTTGAAGGACTGTAGTGTAAAGCTAAACTCTGGGCCTAGTATTCCATGTTTTCCTTTAAACAGGGATTGTACTGGCTGTTTAACATCTAGAAGAAACAAGGAGAAGTTGTAAAGGGGGAAGTTAAGTGACCCGCTGTCTGCAGAGAGGAAACTCTTAGCTCTTGCATCGAAAATGGCCTGTTCCAATCTCCAGAGCAAGTTCACAGAGAAAATGATATCACTTCGGGTTTAAGTGCCTTCTCCCTGGGATAATGGGACTCCAGAAATACTCATCTGCCCATTAAGATAGAAGGTTTGCCCAGATCTCTCTGCTAATCCAGGCAGCACCTGGATGTATTACCCCCATGGAGTAATTAGAAATAAATTATACAGGCTGTCCCTATGGCTGACATGTAGAAAGGTGTCTTGTCTTCCTCACCTGAGCACCAGCAGAAGCCAAAGAAGCTGCTGCCCCCTAGACTAAAAGGGCCAGGCTTTCAAGCTCAGGCAATAGAGATTAACTCTTCCAGCTCCAGATAGTGTAAGGTGTTACTCCTGCTGCGGTGGGGCTGCCCCCAAGATGCCCAGATGCCCATCCACCTTGCTTCCACAATGTACATAACTCTGGATGCTCTGCGTGGCAGATACAGCACCCCAGAGAAAGGGCACTTGGAAAATCCATTGGCTCTCTGAAATTACACTGTCAAGATTATTTTTGCTTTTCTGATATTTTTATCCATCTATAAATCCAAACCCCTGAATTATGACCAAGAAAACTACACTGGGTTTGTAAGGAGCTATAAAAACCTCTTCAAATGGCATGATTTTACAGCTGGATAGCTCAAGACAGTCCAGGAAAGGAAGCAAGTGGCCATGCACCTCATTAGGAAGCCAGTAGCTGGCTCATTCCAATGAGCTTAAATACCTGTTACCACCTCCATGTATCAGTGAGATATGAGTCTTTGACTCAGACATATATGAGATATATGTCCCAGCTACGAGCTGCCTGTGTTGAGCTTCAGGACACAGACAGGACAACGAAAGAAGAAATGAGGAAGGGAAACTCTTCTGCAGATTGATCACTGGAATCAAAGCTGTTGGAAGTTTCTCAGTGGTTTTGGAAGGGAGACAGCACCAGAGGGGATGGATGAGCAGGGCGAGTGCTGGTCAGCAGGTCAAAGCATACTATAAACACCTCGTCCCAACCACTGACACTTCTCTAATGCCTGATACCTTTGGTCATCATCAATCCTTGAGCACTTTCTTGCTGCTCTAAGAGGAAAAGCCAAAGCTGAAAGCTGGCTTTTACAATCTTGAGAGGTTTATACTGCAGCTCTGAACTTGACCGTAGGTCTATGAGAATGCGTCTGTATGGAATTTGGGAAGTGCCTGTTGCCCACTCCATGAAACACAAATGCTACTGTGACAAAGCACAGTTTGTCTCTCCGAAGTATGGTACTTTTTAGGTTAACTGGCCCATTTGTACTGCAGTTTTAAAGGCATAATATAAGAAATAAGACAATTTCCACAGTGGAAAAGCTGTACCTTTTTGTGGTATTTTGCCCACTAGGTTGTCTCTCGAGGCTGGTCCTTTTTTGTTACTGGTACTCTGCCTGATCTGAGCTTAAGAGAATGGGAGAGGAAAGGAGTAGATTGCAGGGCTGAGACCAAGGGATGCTTCTCTGTAAAGCCAAGGCAGCAGCACCACAGAGCAGAGCCTGACCTAGACTTTAATTGTGATTCCAGCCAACTTGAAGCACCTTCAGTGGTTCTTACTCCTAATTCTTAGGAGTGTTTTAGGATCCCTCTGTGCTGACTGTCACCACAGGGTGCTGTGTGTCACCTAATACTGTCCTCATCCAGGTGAAAGAAAGGAGACACAGAACATGGCACTACCCCTCCCACACCTAGCACTGCAAGAGGGAGGAGGAAGATGGAGGCAGGGAATATGCAGGCAGAGCATGGCCTGGAGCTTCTCCTACATAAGCAGTTTTATTTAACTGCTCAGACTTAAGGAGCTCAGACTTAAAGGGATAGACTTTCCAGCCAGTCCCTTTAAAACCATGTTTGCCAGGGGACAGACAAACTCAAACCCTGAGATATGAAACATGACCCTGATGCAACAGCCAGGAAATCCTGGGAAACCTCCAGAGGCAGCAAAAAAAACCCCTCTCCTTGGGGTGAAGAAGAAGGAAACAACCTACATATTTATGCAGACTCAGAAAAGATCAGCCATTTACAGAAACCAAGCAGAGCATGTGCAATGACTGGAGAGAGGCACCCAATTTTTCTGCTTGGAGGCATAAACTAATCAGCAGATGGCATCCAGAGGAGCTCTCCCATTCTGGTGGCACACATGGCATAATTAGCCAGGCCATGGAAAGTCTCTGCCACGAGTCTCACAGTCACAGCAGCCCCAGTTTTTCCTGCTGGAAACTGGACAGCAGGAGAAAATTGTCCAAATGCAACCATGCTTGAACGTGGAGCAGCAAGGGGTTGATGACCCAGCCATTTATTCCTGCCTGTGCGGACTGGGGAAAACATTCAAATGATGAATGTGTTGGACCAACCCACTTAAAAGTAATTTGCTTTACGCACAGCAAAATGGGAGTTCAGGAGTCCACAGCCTCAGGGAGAGCTGTACTGGGAATCACAGATATGAGAAGTCATGGGGCTTACTGGTAGAAGCAAGGCTATAGAGAAAAGTTAATTTCTGAGAGGCTGGAAGCGGGCACTGTTGCCCATTTCAGTGGTAGTTTGTTTTTTTTCTTGGAAACCTCAGGTAATAAAATTTAATGGGATAAGGAATGTGTGGTGTGGGGTTATTGGTTTTTTTTCTTCTTTAGCTCAAGTCCTTACATAGATGTGAATGCAAGTGCTGCAGTGCTGACCATTGGAACTGCTGTATAAGCCAAGCAGCCCTCTCTGCAGGATAGTGCAAACATTCCAGATGCCTGAAAGGTGCTTTATAGTGGGTATGTCACTGCTTCTTTTTGTTTAGGTCAGGGTCAGAGACTAGCCCTTTCTAATCCAGAGATCTGAAATGTTTTATGTCCAAAAACTGCTGAGCAGCCTCAGTTCCAATCAAGTTCTCTGGGCTTCACAGACAGTGCTAGATTTTCCCCTCTGAAGCTTCATCTTTAAGCTCATCAGAAACTAAGTTTCTATTTTGCAGGAAATGCCAGTCCTTTGAACCCTGCTTTCATCTCAAACCCAAGGGAAACCCAGCACTTTCCAATGAAGAAAAGAAATGGCTCATTTTTGTCCATGTGCAGTTATCAAGCCATTTCACATGGATGGTGCTGACACCTCCCTGCACACATTGCAGCACCATTTTAATCTGAATGCACTGCACAGGTCATATCATATCCATTTTCTTGGGATCAAACAAAATACAAGATTACTCAACCATGATTGTTATTGACACGTACTCCTGAACAGCTTTTCTTTCCAAAAAATGGCAGCTTCTGATGAAAATAATAATAAAAAAATACTATTGACAGTATAGTCAATACTTCCTTCTGGCTCCTCTGTCACTATGTGTAGCGGTGCCAGCTCTGCTCTTGGATCAGCTTCCAAGCTAATGTTTAGGAAAAAGCTGGAACAACTTAACCTTCCTGCAGTCCCAGTATCTTGCTTCACTCTTACATCCGCTGCTATGGTTTCCCCTACCATTTAGCAGCTACATTTAGTAGAGTCCTGGCACGCCAAGGCTGTACATGCCTGGGCTCCTGAGGTGAGCTTTAGGACAAACAGAACATCCCTGACAAAAGTTATTCCCTTGTATTTATGCCTTAGGCATTGTCTGGTTCCAGCAATAACTGCAGGTTCTGCCATTTTATTACTTAAGAACTTTTGCCGCACTAAATTCAGGACATGAACCATGGGGATTGCTCATCTCAGGAGTTTAATTACCTCTTTGATTGAGGTAAATGTTGTATCAAGTGGATAGAGAGAGGTCATGGTTGGAATGATCTCCTCATATACAGATTAGAAGCTCAGCCTCCTATATCTACCATGGGTTTCTAATGAGGAATTTCAGATTCACCAGCTTCAAAGTAATTTCAAACATACAGCAGAGGAGACTCTGCTTCTTTGCTGCTCTGAATTTTGCCACCATACCTCTTTTTTCTTTCCTTTTTTAGCTGTTTGAAATTGTCTGTGTTCCTCATGCTCTGGAAACGCTGCATCAGAGACTTTGGGAGCAGCAGCTGGACCATGAAAGCGATTGAACAAGCCAAAGGAGTTGGTTTCTCTCTGTTTGGGTTTGGACAAGGCAAACAAACTTGGCACAGCTTCACAGAGGAAGGGTTATTAACAGCCTCGCAGGGGAGGGGAAACATCTTGTTGGCATTATTTATTTAGTGTCCCACCTCCCCAGCCCTGCCGCGTTCCTCAGGACACCAAATCCAGCCTTGCCTGAGCAAGGGGTGAGCGGAGAGAAAATACACCAGGAAATGTTGCAAGGAAATAAAGGGAAGAAAAGCAGTTCATTGAATCTGAAAAGTTTCGGTGCAAATCTCTGGTAGTTTTGGTGGGTCAGGCCAAGACTGGAGACTGGGAAAGCAGGCCCTAGTCTACTACGTGGTATGTCCAAAACCTAAGTGTTAGAAGATGTAGCTTATCAGCCCTGGGGACAGACATCCTGGGAGGTAACTGTCTTGAGCTCCAGCATAAGTACAAATTCATGCTGAGCACTGTACTTCCTTCCAAAATTCCCTTCAAGAACAAACATCTTAAAAATCAGGGAGGAAGGTTGTTCAGCAATAAAACGTGCCCCTTGTTTCTCATCTTTCAACTTCTTGAACCAGGTTCTTCAGAGCTATAAACCTTATTGCAGGAAATTCAACCCCTGAGTGCATGAAGCTGGGAATCTAATAACTGAAGGCACTTAAAAAGCGCCTAAAAAAATGAATTTAATAACTGAAGTCTTGTTTTGATCATAACTCTGGAGTATGGGTACCTTGAAGATCAAATTCTTTAATAAGAGATATCCTAGAGGATGGTATATTTCTTTTTCAGAACTTTCCTCAAGTATTTAATGAATTCCCCTCAAAAATACCCAAATTTCCTCTGTTCCTGCTCCGAGACATTGCAGCAGGCTTTCACCTGCGATGCATCAGGGTTTCTAAATGTAAGAAGTTAATTCCACTAGCCTTTCAGGAAGAATTCAGCTCTTCCAAGTGGGTGTTTTGTCCTACATCCAGCCCTTCCCTTGCCCTTGCCCTTCTCCTGCCAGGCTGATTTTCTAAGCAGAAAAGTACATCTGGACAAAGGCACTTCAACCCAGCCTTTAAATATCCTTCATAGAGAATGCAGAGGTTCCTTTCAGCTTTAGAGCCACTTATGTCTCCATGCCCTGAATATGCCCTTTCCTTTCTCCATGTCACTCTGTGTGGACAGGGCCAGAGATACCCCATCTGCCCCAAGAGGGAAACAGAGAAGAAAAGTTATTGCAAAGCAAGTTGTGATGATGTCAGAAATCCAACCCCAGCACAAAGCAGACCTGAAGTCGCCCAGGTTGCTCTTTCTCCTCCATCAACCTGCTCTTTCTCCAAACAGAGCTCCCCATCAGTCTGCCTCAAGGAGGGTGTCAGCCAGGGCCTAACATCAATAGGTAACAATGCTTGGAGGTTTCCTTCCAGTATCTAAGGGGGCTCCAGGGCGGATGGGAAGAGAGAGGAGAGCCATAGGACAAGGGGACTGAAAGAGGAGAGATTGAGATGATATCTCAGGAAGAAATTATTTGGTGTGAGGGTGGTGAGAGCCTGGCCCAGGTTGGCCAGAGAAGCTGTGGCTGCCCCATCCCTGGAGGGGTTCAAGGGCAGGTTGGACGGGGCTTGGAGCAACCTGGTGTGGTGGGAGGTGTCCCTGNNGGGTGGCACTGGGGGGGCTTTAAAGTCCCTTCCAACCCAGCCATTCTAAGGTCTGCTTACCTCCATGCCACGTTTGTTTGAAATGGGACCAGTTGCCACCAGAAACATAGATACTGGACTCTGTGTGCTGTCATTACATGTTGCTGTCCTGGGTTCAGCTGAGGTAGGTGAAAAGATTCCCAGACTCTGACATCAGCTGGCACAACTGATCATATAGCTGCTGTCTAACCTGGTTCTGTCAAAATGGGTTTAAAAAATTCAACAAACAAAAACCTACTATTAGCAATGTTTTAAGCTAATCCAGATCATTTTGATAGAATTGGGCTAGTGAACATTCTAGTTGTCAGATGAGAAGTGCTAACCTCTGGCAAGGGCTGTAGCAGCAAACAGGTGGAGAAGGGCAGAGATCTGTAATCTCCCTCTGCAGAGCACACAGACTCAGCTGCTCACACACCCCATTTCCCTGTGCTGCCCAGTTTGCTGCAAAACATCTTCTACAGACAAGTTCAAACTGAGACGACCTCTAAATTAAGAGTAGAAGAGGACAGAAGGATCTGATAGAATCAGTAGAGATCGTACACCTTATTTTGTCTCCTCAAACCACTGTTGAAGTGTCCTAAGCCAAGATCTGCCCCAGCTGGTCCAGGAGCAAGTCCAAAGGAACACGTATGTGGTTGTAACAAGGCAATGAACCTTGTTCTAACACAGGGTTTGTGAGATATTATCAGGGTGACAGCAGCATTCTGGTTATGATTCATCCTTGGCCCATGGGGCTGAATAATTCAGTATTTCAATGATACCACTCAAGAGCTCAAGCAGGTCACCACATTCTGCCTAGGACTCACCCTGGGACTCACAGCTCCCCAGCCCTGCTGGGACACCTGGATCTAGGTGACATTCCTTGAGAAGCCCAGCCTTTCCCACCACCGTGACTAACAGAGAACTTTGCTATAATGAGAGGGCATCCTTGACCCAATTAGGTGGAGAAAATGTGTAGGGATATTTCCTGTTTGCAGATGGGGCACGGAGACTTCAAGGAGCAGATTTCTGGCTGTGCATTAATCAGAAGGGGGAACAGATGTAGTTTTTTTAAGTGACAAGTTCCCAGCAGCTAAACTGGGACAGACTTCCAGTCAGTTACTGACTGGCCTGTCAGTACAGGACCCCCTGCATATATCCTCAAGTGACTTCTAACTGATAGCAAGCTCCATCCAGACCGGCTGCTGAACACTCTCCAACCAGCCATGTGTGTCACCAGTACATGGCAGTGACCTCGCTGTGATATTGGTGGGACTGGGATAAATTCCTTTTGGCTCTGATGGAGTGTGTTTGAGCCAGAGCAGGCACCAACCTCACAGCCAGCCAGAGCTGAGCACAAGACATATCTGTGCTCCACCAGCTAACTCCTTCAGCATCCTCCTTCAAGCCCTCTGTCAACCCCATTTTAGTCCAGTGCTTCTCTCAGTAAGAATTAGAGGTTTTTAGGAGGATGGGTTGCCATGAAGCTCCATGGAGAGCAGATCTCTGCAGCCACCAGGGATTAGCAGATGTGTTTCCAAAGCTCTCTACCTTAACAGCTGCTTCAGCATTTTCAAAGAGTGAGACTGGGGGTCTTTACTCAAGATCCTTTACAGATTTCCTGCATGCAAACAGGTCTCCCCTGTTTTATTTATACCTTGCAAACGCAAACACTTCCAGCCAAAATCAGCCTTCTTGACTTGAGTAACTACTGTGGTGTCCCAGGCAATTGTCAGACACCATGGTACCATCTGCCACATTCACAGGAATAAAATTTGCAAGACACTGTGCATCACCTCCCTGTTTAAAATAATCCTTTCCTCTGCACAAAGACTGTCTTTAATATATGCACGGTACATCTAAAAGGAAGGAAGAGTATGTAATGACTATTTACCATTATCCACAGCAATACATTATTCATGCTTCCCTCTGCTAGCAAACTCTTTCCTTCCCTAATACTAAAGTGGTACATATTGAAGCAGAATGGCTGACCCTCTGGGATTCCAGATGACTTTGCACTGGTCTCATTAGCATAGGCTCTCAGCTTAATCAGTATATTCGTTATATAGCAATTTCACTACAAGGACTTATTTGGGAACACATGCCTCGCTGTCTCACCTGGGGTGAGAGCCCAGCATTAGTATCAGCTTTTATGGCAATTGCAGAATGAACTGATGCAGATAACCCAGGGACGGGCACACCAGTTGCCAGATGGGATGCTGAGGGGCTTGGCACTTCAGAGGGTGTTGGTAGGAACAGCTACCAACAGGAACAGCTCCAGAAGGCAATGAAATGCTGAAAATGTCCTTCATTTGAGATGCTATGCAGGTCCCGTCAGCTTGGGATTATTTAAAGGGAATTTCATTTACAGGAAGTTAAATCCTTGCCCTGCTGTCTTGGCAAAATTGCAGCTTCCTTCCTCAGTTCCTGATTTACGGCCTACCACCTCCTTCACTTTCTGTCCCCAAATGTTGCTGTGACATACCTCCACTGTGTTTTGCTTTAGAGCTGTGTGAACGAGGGCAGGATTTGATGGGAGGGACTCCTGCCCACGTTGCAGTTTTGAGAAAAAAAGCAAAGCATATCCCCTTGGGTTGCAAAGTCTCTGGAAACACACATGGCCTGTGAGCTAAGCTGTGAGTCAGGTGCACCAGAAACCCAATTAATCTGCAATTATACCAGGTTGGATGTGGCCAGTACCAGCTATTGCTGGGAGATGGCAGGTGTGGCCATGGAGTGGCTGGGTCACAACAGCATTTGGGGAGCTGCTCCCACCAGCAAACCAGAGCCCTGATTCTGATCTTGCACTGAAGCTAGAAACATTCCTGATGCACAAGGTTGTGAGAAGCCAAGATGACCCACCCAGAGCAAAGCTCCAAGGGCAGCAGTCTTGAATGAACCAGTGAGACCATCCTATATTCCATAAAGCCACCACAGCGTCACCTAAATGGATGGAAGTAGCCAAATATGGCTTTGCCCAAATACATTGCTATTAATACTGTTGAAATAATTGGTATTTTACTAGCTGGTGAACAGAAATTCAGGTGTGTGTCACAGAGACACATCAGGGATGTACATTGGTGGCTGTGGAGTGAGACCTGGGGCAGTGGAGTTGAGTGAGAGTCTGGATGTTGGCACTTCATGGATTTCTCATCTACAGGGGACTACTCACTCTGCACCGACACAGCCCCGCTCACTGATGGCTCCAACCCCAAGGGCTGCCACGCAATTTAGACTCATTGGCTCCTGTAACTCATTAACCAATGGAGATTGTTGGCTCTCAAGCAGCCCAAGGGGTGATCTATGCCTG
>BJBW01011120.1:2559-31482 GCA_004320125.1 Scolopax mira | reverse complement strand
CTTTTTCACGGTGAGGGTGACAGAGCCCTGGAACAGGCTGCCCAGGGAGGTTGTGGAGTCCCCTTCTCTGGAGATTTTCAAGACCCGACTGGATGCAGTCCTGAGAGGCATGCTCTGACATGCTCTGGGTGGTCCTGCTTTGGCAGGGGAGTTGGACTAGATGATCTCTATGGTCCCTTCCAACTCCAAAAATTTCAGTGATATTCAGTGATTCTCTCACTGCCCCGTGTGATGGGCACAATGACTTATGCTGGGGGTGGCCACACTTCAGCAATAGTCACCAGCCCAAATATGTGCCTTCAGCAATGGGTGCTTTCCTGCCGCCTTTGTCCTATGTCCCAAACCAGTTCTCTTAACACTTGTCACTTCTGTTTCCCTTTATTTCTGGTAGAGCTGGAAATAGGTGTATAGGACTCGTCACATTGACTGGGAACATCCTATGAGGGTAGGCTATAGCTGAAGGCTGATGAAATTCCCAGGAGATGGGCCAATCACATGAAAAAAATTCTACACATATGTTTTCTCAGGGTAACTTCTTCCACTTTTATCTCTGCTCTGGCCTGAATGAGAAAAACTTGCTGAACAGGAGCCCTAGGGGGGTGATATATTCCACAACTGATGGAAAGCAATGCCAGCATCTTCTCAACAAATTATTTTTCCTACACATGCAGCTCTTTCTTCTAACAACCGATTGCAAATAGGTTTTATTACTCAATGGTTGGCTCAAGTACACATTTAACAGGCTTTAATTCTTCATCAAGCTTTAGATTTTCCACCCGGGAAATCTTCCTCCTTTTCACCCTCTCTCTTTTCTTTTCCTTTGTTAAATGCAGGACATGACAGCCTGCAGGGTGATGTCTATTGTTATAAGTTGAAAGATCTAGCACACTCTGAGAGTCTGAGAGCATGAATGAATTATTAACATCCTTCCCCACTGTTCCTGGTAATGTATGCAACACTTGAAAAGGCTTTTCTTTTAGCTTAAAGCAGCACAGATATTAGCAGCTATTCAAAACAGCCTGGCAGATGCTGTGTTAATATTGCTTAGCCAGGACTTGACAGGGGTGAACTTTGCATCGTTCCGGTTGAACAGGAGAAGGGACATAGTCCAGGAATAGAAGCAAAGGCATTACAGCAGTAACTAAACAGCTTGTCCCAACAGCCGTGGTAATTTCTTTGAGAGGAAGAAGGTGACACTACCCAGTTTTCAACACGAAAGGCATGGCCACCACTATCTAACTTTTGTCAGGTGACCAGCACAGTTAACTTACATAGTCATCCATAGATCACTCTGTGGTGAAAGGAGTGCTAATTATCTCCTGAGAGTGCTTTAAGTCATTCTTCTATGGTATCTGCTCCTTTTCACTGTGTTTGTGAAGCCCGTTTGTCACAGTCTGTCTCCTCCTCCTCTGTAGCACCTTCTTGCATTACTTCCTCAGCTAATGCTCTGCTCCTGTTGTGGTTGTCCTCTTTGATGCTCCTCTGCTGACCATCCCTGGCTTTTGGGATGTGGAGCCCATGGAGCCTGAGGTGGGAACCTTTCCTCACAGTGAGTGAGACCACTCAAAACAATGGGTGAGCTACACCGAATACACCAAGTGCATCTTCTAGCACAGGTGTTGGAACCACAACATGACAATTGCCTCATATATCAAGAAAGGAGGAACTTGAGAAGGTTATTTTGACAGGGGTGAACATCATTGTTAAATTGTCCCTTGCTGAATAAAATATCATGAGAAAACTTACCCCATGAGTTATTTGTTCCTAAATTAGTAGGGAAATATGACACATAACAGAATAGCAATCTGGAGCCATTAAAGGGATGATTATTCTGGTTAATGACATCTGACTTCTTACAGTTTTGTAACGTCAACCTCACACACTTCTCCACAGTCATGCCAGCTTTCTGTCCAGTCTTCTATAAGCTTCACTTGGCAAAAGTCTCTTGCCCACCCTATGGCACCTTCATTTTCTTCCTGCATCATAATGGTCTTGTTCTGAAATATCTAAGCTATCTTTATGTCCAGCAGCTATTGTGTTGGTTTGGGGGGTGTAATCACAACAGATAATCCAAAGGGCTTGAGTTCTGATTGCTGTCTCTCGAGTACCTTCTCTGCATCTGACTATGAACAGGGCTCATGGATAGTAGCTCAGAGGTTCCTATCCTACTCCTATCCTAGGCTGTGATGGGCTCAGATGTTAGCAGGGGAGGACTGACAGCAGATCTGTACTCTGACAAGCAGTATGTGCTCTCAACCACATTTCTGTCAGAAATAAACAGCCTAAGGGATTTGAATTCCTCTAGTTTGTTTCTCTTCGAGAGACACTGTTAGCTGACCTGCTGGACCATAAACTTTCATTTCTCAGACCTTCAGCATTTCAGCTAGCTGCCTGGTCAGAAACATTTCTGCTTCCCAGGCTTTCCTTGTACGTGAGAAATATTTCAGCAGTTTGTCGAAAGAAGTGGTTGGGAGTGGGAAGGGAAGAAATCACAAGCCAAAAACATCTAAATTTTTTACTGGGCTGTTTTTTGTACTGAAAAAACAAATCGAGTCAGCCAGACTCCTGCTCTTGTTACTCTGCTTTCAAAAACAGCCATCCCCTGCAGACTGGGCAGGACAACCCTCTGATAAAGCAGCCAAGTGTCAACTTCATCTGTGATTTCACCTGGAGTGCTGAATTTGTTTGAAGATCTTGTGGGAGTGGAAGGAGCATGGTGACAGAGCGAAGCTGAGCAGGAGATATCTAAAAAGTTTCTTATGCCCACAGTACCATGTGCCATAGTCCTGTCTGCAGCGCTGTGGCCATTATGATACAGGAAGAAAACGAAGGTGCCA
Organism: Scolopax mira; assembly: GCA_004320125.1. NCBI lineage: Eukaryota > Metazoa > Chordata > Aves > Charadriiformes > Scolopacidae > Scolopax > Scolopax mira. Next base: position 28,645 of record BJBW01011120.1, on the reverse strand, counting down.
TAGGGTGCCATGGATCCATATAGGCATGTCATGGGGCCTTGTTCTGAAATATCTAAGCTATCTTATGTCCAGCAGGTATTGTTTATGGTTTGGGGATGTAATCACAACAGATAATCCAAAGGGCTTGAGTTCTGATTGCTGTCTCCCATGACATGCTATATGGATCCAGTGCATCAGGTTGGAGACATGTGGGTCAGGATAAGGCATAGGAGATCACAGAGAAGGAGAGGTTGCCACAAGAGCCATGAAGCTGTCCATGTCTGATGTTCTATGCCTTCATAGGTCTGCAATTAGTTAGCGTCTCTCTCAGCAAAATAAAACAGTGCTCCCCTGCACTCAGTCATAGTCAAGTGGGCAACCCAGCTATTCTTAAGCAGAGAAGAAATCATTTCTGTCCCCTTCAATGTCCATGAAGGTCTACTCCTTTGCACTGAAGGAGAGCAACACTAGGTGTCACTGGCTTCATTATGTGGAAAAGTCCAAAGCCTCAAAGGTGGGCAGAGACACTGAATGGGGCATCCTGATAAACCTCACTTTGAGGAGCCTTCAGCCAGAGAGTATCTTCTGCACCTTGTGGAGATTTTGACTCCTAACCTCACAGTAGAAACTTGTAGGTACCTGTGCCAGAACAGCAGTGTTTCCTTCTTTTCCTAAAGAGGATATAAATAATGCAAGAAAATCAGGGCTTTGTTCTTCAAACATACTCATTCTTAAATGTTTGGTGGAGTCTCACAAATGGTCCTCCTACATGCCCTGCCTACTTAAAGTGAATTATACATATGAACACTTTGTTAATGAGTGCCTCACTCAGACTACACAACATATCATGAAGCCCTTTGAGGTTTTGCATCACTGAGCATTTTGGTATGGTCTTCTGTGGGATCAGATGCAGTGGTTGTGAATAAGCTTACCCAGCTACTGCTGCAGGTCAGGGTAAAGAACTTGGTGGACACCATGGCTTCAAGAGGGCTCCTTCATGGTGCATAAACCTTATCTGCACATGGCTGTTGTGGGTATGGACTATATGTGATGAAGTAGCACAAAGCTGTCTGAGATTAGAGTGAAGGTGTGTTTAATCAAGTTTTGTTTCCAGCAATGGCCAATAGAAGATGTACAGAGAAGAGGAAAACCAAGAACATCCTGACAGCTTGCTAGCCTGGGACTTCAGCAGTTAGGGATGAGACGTACTTCAGGCCAGTTTGGCTCTGCAGCCTGCCTTCCCTCCCTTCCAAAGCTAGTAAGAAATCTCTTCATAATTATTAAAAAAAAAAAAATGTATAAAAAAGTAAAAGCAGCATGCAGAAGGGCAAAACACTATAAGTTCAGAGGATACATTTCAATACCTAGACAGATACATAGACACAAGACAGTAATTCTGTGGTTCTCAGCATTTTGTAAATCCTGAAGGCCTCATATTTTTCAGACAGTCCCATACATACGGTCCCTTATGTCTGGAACATAAACATTAACATTAAAATGGCTTTATTTTCAGAGATATTGGGGGCAGGATTCATCCCACCTACTATCACCTGTGTAGGTGTTAGTCCCCCTTTCCCCACTTGTGATTATAGGAAAATGTGGTCATATTTACGACATGATTCATCTGACCTGTTTTACACATTTATAATAGTCTGGGTTGAATGTGCTCTGGAAGTGTCTGTTTCTCTTGAAATAAAAACCTAAATTGGATCAGATGAATCCCACCCTTCATACCCAGCATCCCTATTCATGTTAGCCTCCCAAATGGTGCCTAGAGTCCCAAGAAAAATTAAACCAGGTGAAATTAATCTGGTTTTCTGTTGCTTTAAGGACTCTAGGCCTTAGGTGGGTTTGATGGTACTCTCCAGAAGCACTCAACCTACCCATTCTTGTGGATGGCTCAGTGATGTCTAGCTTAAAGACAACAAAGGCAAAGGAACTTGGTCACTGTGTTTTTTTCTTCCAGTAGATACAGTGGTGTCTAGCATTCAGTTAAGTTTTGTATGAAAGGTGGGGATTTTTGCTAAGTCAGGTGGCAGCAAGAATTTAGAGTACATGTGAGCCAAGACAGAAGAATGATCTTCCCATTCCTCCAAGCCAAAATCTAAGCAATGTTTCAGACAGCTAAGTACTGTTCAGTCTACATTCATTTGTTAATGGGCTACACATTAACCCCAGAAATTCTAGGTTTGCTCCAGATTTTTCTATAAAAGTTACAGGCAGCTCTAAGTTAGGCTTAATGATAAGATCCTTGAATGCTTGATTTAATTCAATTAGTTCTGCAGCACATGAACAGATATGATTATCATAACAAGATTCTTACAAGTGTTTATTCCAGAATCAAGCTGATTCATGAGCAGGTCCTTGCTGTAGGCTCTGTATAACCAAACAATTATGAAAATTAAGGGGAGATTCAATTCCAGACCCTCAAATCTAAGGGCTTGAATCTGGAGCTAAATTCCTCCCAGACTGCAGAGATGTGAAGGTCCATGCATGCATTATGTAGAATTTTTTTGCAGACTTTTTTTTTTTTTGATAAGAGGGATATGAGCGACAGCTCAGTTGTGGGACTCACCTGGGATTCAGCTGCTGATCCAGAGGTGTGAAGGAATCCTAATGCTGAGGCCACAAATATTCTGTATCTCATTACCTGTGTCACAGTTGAGTCTCTCTTTAGGCTGTGCTGACTGCCTGCACTTAATCTTAATGGATGATAGCGGATACTGAGCATCCATCAAACTCACAGACTGATGCTCACAATCTAGGTCCCTAAAGCTGAACATCTACATCTCTCAGAGTACCAAAAAGATCTTCGTATTATCACATTTTTTTGTTTTGCAACCCAGGTGGTTGGATCTTATTTCATGAAGATTTCTATGAGAAGAAAGCAGTCTTCTCTGAAGCAAAAAAAGCTTCTTTCCAACACATAGACACAGGATGTCTATGTGTTGGAAAGAAGCTTTCTTGGTTGGAAAGAAGTGTCTATAAAACATAGATGTATGTTTTATATCACACAGTAAAATTCTCATGTGTCACCGTTTATGCATTAATATGAGGTACAGGATTAAGCTATAAAATGATCGTGCTGATTTCAGTTCCTTTTGTCAACAGGGATAAATTACACCATATGTCAAGTAGCAGTAAAGCCTTGGTGTACAGTATTAATGGCAATATCATTTAATACCTAGGTACCATGGCCAAGAGAGAATAACCATTTGTTTCTTGATTGTAGTGCATGCTTCTCAACAAGCAACAGCTGGAAATTAGCAGAACTAATAGTGCTCAGAATAAGAAATGTTAAAGGAAACCACAGAGACAAAATGCAGACTGAGATTTTAATGGTATTTTCAGCTAATTTTTTTACTGTGGAATATACAATCCAGAACCAATCCAAGCAGGACTTGACATCCATCCCTCCCTGAGCCAGCCTTGAGCTCTTATCTGCTGTCAATATGTACTGCAGGCTATTTCTGACACACTACTAGTTAGGAGTGGGTCAGACCCTTTTTTCAACACTTGTGAGCCACAGAGGGCAAAACCAATGCATTACTCAAAGAAGTAAACGAAATTATCACAAATTTACTATGGAGGATTATAGGATAAGAGAATGTACGCCTTAATCAAAACACAGATCTAACATGTGGTCCTGGCCTCGGTGTCACTCATGTTCAGTTATCAAATTGTCTTTTCACATCTTGTTGAACATTCAATTCCATATCTCAGACTTGTTTCCATTATCTGTTGGCTGTTCAACAGCTATTACATTTCTTCTTAGAAAACTAGAAATAATGCTGGGAGCCACAGATGTTAGGGAGCACCACCCACTCAGATGAAGATGAAGATGATAGACTAAAGGATCAAAAACTTTGGAGTGAACTGTTCCTAACAGTTAGCAGGAAAATCACTATTTAAGGGGAAAACAAACCATGCACATTGTTAGTAATAAATTGAAGAAAAGCAAAGCTAGTCTGTATTTAAGAAAATTTGAAAATGCCTAGGAAGAACATGTTGTCTTTTTCCCAACCTGAAGAGTCAGTGGCATCAGATTTTGATGGTAGAATTCTGTGACTTGTGAAATGCAGCACATCAGATTTGTGGCGCAGCCTTCCCTAAAAAGTTCTCAATTTATATGATGATCACTAATATTCCACAGGTTTGTTCATATTGTTATTAAATATGTAGCAGTATATATATAGATTGAAAAAATCAAAAATGTTGTCTACAGAAATTAGCATTATGTAAGGAAAAAAAAACAATTTATGACAATGTTCAGAGTATTTCCATGCTCCACACTGTGTTCTTCAAGCCTCTTTTTCTTTGGGAACATCACTTAGGGACATTGCAAGCAGCCAAAGATGATCTATGTGAGGATAAAAGGAAATGTCATTCACGGAATAATGTTCTAAGAAACTGAAATCTTCTACTCTGATGATCAGAGATGATCACTCAGACCACCAGCCACCCCAACTTGGACTTGAATCATCCTCCACAACTACTTTTGGTCTGAGGCTGGAGCTGCTTTTCCTGTTCAGACAATGCACCAGGCAACCCACACTCACCTCAAATAACAGCTGAAGCTACACAGCCCTGGGGGCCAAACTACTTAAGGTAAATTGATTCCTGATGCTGCTTTTCTCCACTCTTCTCTTTGTGTCTTTGTAGTGTCTTTTAGAATTCAAATGCTTCCATTTGACATGATCCTTTCATCTTTTAGTGAGCGAGACCCCGCTATTACAATCCTCTGCATGTTTTGTAATTATTATAACAGTTGCCTTCAGGCTCAAGGCATTATAACTGTTATTTGATTAGTTTTTTGTCGCTGGGTCTTCTAAAAAAGTGACTGCACCCTTCACATAGAACATGCGTTAATTTATTTCCACAAACATCCAAGTGTCTCTCCTCAGCTTGACAGTGACTTGATCAGATTTTGTGTTTCTTTTGTACATGCTCCCTTCTTCCAACTGATGACCACATGGAAATAATGATCCCATGCCTGGTCATAATTATATTTATAATTTAGGCTTATCAACACATCCAACACATGCAATTAACCTACACACCTGAATCAACATGGATTCTTCAGACATCTGTGTAATCATAAGATTGACATTTAACAATTAACAGTTTCCTTAGAAATTTTTTATTTGGAGGAAAAATAGATTCCTCTTGCTCATTTCTAAGATATCTCAGTGGCCTTTTACAGGATGCTTGTTAAGTCTGCTGTTGACTTCAGTAAGACTAACTCTTTCAGCTATGTCCATCAGCTCTGATGGATCCACATCTGGAACATCTGTAAGCAAAGCACACTCCATTCCTAACGTTATCTTCTAATATAAATGGTCTTGAAGAGACTAATATGTATGTTTCAGAAATGCTTGATAATGGTTAACCTACTACATCCTGACCACAGTATCAGTCACTTAAAAGTTGTATAGTATTCCTTTATCTGTGTTTGATCCTATTTGTCAAACTAAGAGGACAAGTCCGTCACAGATTTTAGGTTGCTCTGGGCTGCTGCCAAAAGTTCAAGGTCATTCATATTCATGTCTGCACTTTTATTAACCAAACATGTTATTCTTGTTTGGTAAAGCTCAGAAGAAAATCTCAAACGGAACCACACTTAGCATCCTAGATTTCCCAAGAAGCCACAGAAAGGGTATGTCTGAATTGGATGTAGAGAAGCTGGGTTGGAGAAGCACTCATTGCACCCCACATCAACAGTGCTGTGTTGAGCCATGCTCTGTACTGCAGACATCCAGGCTGGGCTGAGCCTGGAAATCTCTTCAAGGTGACCCTCTTCCTTCCCTATAAACCCAAATTATTGACCTGTAGGAAGAGTTTGAAAGGTCTGATCCTAAGACCCAAGCTCTTGTGGTCATTTGATTTTGTATAACATTTTCTATTTGAGCAGCTCTTACCAAAGAACAGTTTAGATTAGTTCTCTGATAGAAGAAAAATAAAGGTAACATCACTAATATTCTACAACCATCACTGCTCAGCTTTGCAGCCCAAGTCTTACATCATGACGTTGTGACCATCACAACGCAGAAAGATGATGCAGAAGTAAGCAGATGGTTTGGGAAAGAGAAGAACTTGCAAAGTGATTCAGTGACTTTGGAGAGTCAGTAACTGTCCAGCCACTAAAAAATTGATATTTCCCTCACAAGTGGCCAGAATGGACTTGCTGCTTTGCTGTGTCTTGCACTGCTAGAGCCAACCCCCAGCATCACAACTACTCGTATCTTGGGTGCATTTGTTGTTGTGCAAGGAAGGGGGAAAAGCAACAGGGACTCACAAAATGGTCTCTGCTGAATTTTCAAGCACCCAAAGGGCTTTAGAAAATGGCTCCTTTAACTTCGCTGACTGACGTGGATGAGTGAGGTGACAGCGGGGAGGGTTTTTGTGATCTGTTCAGCTAAAGAACAAAAAATTGTGGCTGCTTCCTGTAAAGGAGGTGTCTGCTGAGACAAAAACATGACAGGTTGTGCCCACTTCAAACACTTGTGTGCTTCGACCTGCAGTTTTTGTTTCAGAGACCCAGCAGTAAGACTTGGTGGAAATAATTTTTTTTAAAGTGCCAATTTTTTTTTCAATGACATATTTAGGAGCAAACCTTGTCTGCATATGAAGCATCTCAACCAGATACCATCATTTGCTGTGCAAAGAAAACTTGTAGAATAAGAAGTGTCCTGCCCTTTGTGTCCTGGGTCAAGTACAGGGAATGACATTAAAAAGGCCCTAGAAAGCCAAGATGACATACAAAGTTAAACCTGTAATGAGTTAAGTGGTTCAGGACACTTTCTTGTCCCCAAACCCATTGACATGGCCTGTCTGGTGTCTAGGCCAAGAGAGATGCACAAGAGAGACCAACCTCTCCTGTGTTAAACCACCATGGAGAAGGTGCATTTGGGATGCTGAACAGGTCTGCATAGAGCTGGTGGTTAAGAACTGTGGTGGGAAGGATGCTCTTCCAGTCTATGTGACAAAATAGTTACAGAGTGAGAATAGCTGTGTGCTTCTTCCCCACGATGAAAAACGATTGTTTACCAGACTGTGCTTATTTATCAGCTCGGAGCCAGCACAGGGAGGTTCAGCAAGGAGTTGAATTTGACATGAAAATAAAAAAACAAACAAACAAACAAACAAACAAAAGACTGAACACTTCTTTTTCTTAAAGATACAAGCAGAAAGTCTGATTTTTGGGGAGTTGCTTTGCTCTTCTGTCTTTCTTCTCCAGAGCGGCAGGCCACACATCAGGGAGGGTTGATGTTCAGCCCCTGCTCTTCCATGATTAAGGGGAGACCCCTGAACCCCCAAGGTGGAAAAGCTTGCATGTGTCTTTCTGCAGGAGACAAATAGCTGCATTTGGGTGTTACATTTTTCCACCTCAAACCAACCCTCGGTGGGCCCAGCAGATAAAGCTTTGCCGCAAGTTATGATACAGCTTGTGTGACAATTTTTTCTTCTGAGGACTCGAATGCAAACGTTTGACACGTGTCTGGTTTTCTAACCACAGAGACAATATCTTCTTCCTCTGGGCTCCGTGGGGAGGCAGAGACTGGAGAGTTTCTCACTCTTCCCTCACATCCCCTGACTCATTCACCCTCAGAGATGCCTGGGCAACAGGAAAATACACTAAAGCAGAAACCTCCTGAACAGTTAGTCTGTTGTTTCCCAAGCAGACCTAGCTATGTCCATGGGGTTCTACAGTTTTCCCAGGTGCAGCTGCCCCAAGTCCCAGTGAATCCACAGCTGAGTTCATCTTTGCTGGTTCCCATTTTTCCTCCTATGCCTTCACTCCAGGGAAAGGTAATGCAGCGCATGGAAGGCTATTGGGGTCTGATGGGTGTTACTGAACCATCAAAAACAGGGTAAAAGAAAAACAATAAAATGAGTACCCGTACATCTATTCTTTTTTTTCACTTGCCACAGGAAACAGGCATCAAAGGGCTCTTCTGAGGCACCCAGAGTGAGAGGTGAAACAGAGCTGCTCTCATAACCAATACTCTTTGTGATTCATTACCTTTTTGCTTTTCCTAGAAGGAAAATCAGAGATTATAGTGCTTATTTATACGGAAGTTAAAGAAGAATCAGTCTTATGGAGATCCGGTCAGAGGATTTCAACCATGTAGAAACGGCTGTGACTCCGAGATTTCCTCAGACCTGAGGAGATCCAAATCTATTGCTCCAGGTGTCCAGGAAAGGCACTGCCCTGTTACAACAACCAACATATGGGAAGAGGGGGAGGATGCCTTCCTAACCCTGCAGCTGACACTGCACTGCAGCACAGCATCCCATCTCAAACTCTTCCATGGAGAGAAGCAAAGCTATCAAAGAAGCCCAGATCATTTATTGTTTGAAATGACTCAAGCTGTGATGCCCAAATCAGCTATGGCAGTATCACGCAACCAGCTCTTGCATGTGCCTTGCACAGACATCAGATACTTCATTTCACTCTGGGAATCATAGTCTCAAGAGAGACTTGCAGAGTAGAAATGAGAGGTCACCATCTCAGGAGGAACACTGACCCTCAGACCCAGTCTCAGGTCTCCCCAGGCCTTTGCAGCCATCATTCAAGATGGTGCTGGTTCAGCCTAGTGCCGAATAAGATGAGAAGTGGTGACCAAGGCTGATGGGGTGGGTTAGCAGAAGACAGAGAGATGGGGTCCAGCTGACAAGTGGGAGTGTGCAAGGAAGAGAATGAAAGGAAAAATTGGAATAGCCATAACTACTCAGCAACTTGGACAGAATTCAACAAAGAAACTCACCCCCTAAAAAGAGGAATAAAAATGTTAAGAAACCATATTTCTGCTTTTGCAAAATGAAACACTGGGACTTCAAGCAGCCTATTTCTTCTGAAAAAGTAGAGCTAGTTGTGAACACAAACATACAGGGGGTTAAATACAGGGGAAATAAAAGAAACCACTGAACCTGGGGAGGAACAAAACATTTTAGTCTGACTTAAAGCAACCTCCTCTGGGTTGCTTTGCTGATTTCCAGAGAATGCCCCTCAATGCTTTCCTTCTCTGAAACCATCTCTCACTCCCTTCCTTTATTTATATTTTATTAATTTCTGCTACCCAACCAAGAAGTTAATGACTGCCCCATCTCTGGCCACATCTTAACTCAACTTGAGCTCCTTCTCTTTGCTGCTGGAGGGGCAGGAGAGCAGCTGTGGGGTGAAAACCCTCCTGTACCAGAGCCTTGATTCTCAGGGAGTGTGGACAGGGTAGCAGCCCCAGCATCACTGGTGTCCCACTCACTTGGGTGGAGGGAGGGCTGGGGTTGGTTGTGGTTTTGTACAGTGTGGTGCAGAGCCTTGCTCCTCACCGCTGTACCATGCAACTGTGCAACGAGAAGATGCTTCGGAGAATCACAGAGTAAGCCCGGGGTGCTTTGGAAATGGTCGTGACTTTGGAAATCAGATTGTTGTGCCAAAGAGATATGACTTTTCTGTAGCAATCAGAGGGAGTCAGAGACAAGACAGCTCTGAAAGTTCTTTGGATGGTGTTTGTTCAGTAGTGACTTGGAGTTAAGTAATCCAGCAAAGGTCTACCCACTTCAGATCCTGGTTACAGCTACACTCATGGGTCCACCATGCTTGTAGCAAAACCTCTTAGAAACACAGTTCTGCATGTATTCCTTTCCCACACCCATGTGTCCATAACAACAATAGTAGAGTGATAAGAGTTTAAAAAGTCAGCACTAACAGAAAGCAGAACTTTAAATGATGAAAAGTATTCATTAACTATCAAACTTCAGTTAAACCGTTCAGTGAGATTCTGGAGTCACTGGCCTTTCAGATCTCCTGTGCAATAATCGTACTGTTGGTGGCAATGATTTTGGTAAATGTTAATATTGCAGGAGGCCAATGCACATAGGTCTCCATGTGGGATGTATTGAATATTGAAAGGTTGCTAGTATGCAGAAAGCAACTAGATAAAGTGATGGAAGAAAAAAATATATGAAGAGGTATTGAATATAAAGCCACAACTACAGAAAGTCTATGAACAACAAGTCTTGCTCTGACCTACTACTGGTTTGACTTGAGCTCTTGTTTTCATGCACCTTCTTGGAAGTATATATACACATCTTATCTGAATTACTGCTGCATAGGTAATACTGGCACTCCATAATGAATTTGCCCAACTTCCGAAAAGTTTTGCAAAGGCTTGTGCATCCCATATTGGCTAAATACCACTATAGGGTAACACTGCAGGTGGTTATTCCATCTGACAGATTACGTCCATGGAGATGTTTGGATATGGCCTGGAGAATGAGATAATTTACCAACACACTTATTTTTCACAAGCATTCACCTAATTTAATATTGCTGTTCCATAAGATTTATGTAGCCATGTGAGAAGAGGTTTAACTGAAAAGTAAAATTACTGAAAAGAAAATTGGTTGGTTTACCTCAAACCAGGACAACTCTTGACATCAAACAGCCATCCATATAAACTCTGTGGTACACTTACATGGGATGCTTCTAGGTAGTACTTGGTCACACAGGCAACCCAAAACTGGAGGTAGGGATGAAAACACCATTTGGCACCAGTGTTGATGGCATTGAAAACCCCCTGCTACATTCTCAGCTGTGTATGGGGCTTCATGATGGTTCAGGTGTCACAGTTCTGACTGTGCTCTGAGGGAATTGTCTCCCATTTTTTCCTTAATGCATCATAGCCACATTGTCAAGGGTTAATTCTTAATCTGTCGATATGTTCTCTTTCAGGCTTTTTAGTTCCTGATTACAATCATACTCCGATCTCCTATCAAGGGATCTAGCTTCCCACAAATCAAGAATTTCTCTTCAATCTTAGATCGGTCATAAAGTCTTCTGTGTTTTCAGCTTCTTTTGATAATAGCTGTTTTAAAGCATCACTCTGACACGTCTTGCCTTGATGTGGAGCACAGCACTCCGTCCATTCCTGCTACACACTTTCATAGCCGACTTCCTCTGCCTGAGTTGGCTGAAAAACATTAAAAGTGTAAAGTGTTTTACAGTGAGCTGCTGACAGAAATAAAGCAACTTTCTGTTAGCTTCCTTTCTGTGGCATGTTTAACATGGTGATACAATGTGAAGCAGTAGCTCCCCTCTCTCCCTAAAAGTGCAGCTTGTTTAGGGTTTATAACCAGGCTCATCTTCCAAGCAATGTTTTACTACTTTTAATTAGTTTAGTTTACTCCTTATACCGCGAAAAGTTCATTAATCACTCCCAATGAGTATGCCAGGGCCCCGCTTTCTTCAGGGTCTGTGTTTCAATTATTTTGCATTGTGCAACTGGGGTACTTTCACACGTGAGAATCACTGTGCAGTAGCGTGTTATCGTACATTAGCTGCTCCTGATTAATTGTCTGTGTTTCTTTGTTTTTCAGTTCATGGTAATTTGCCAAACAAGAGCTTGCCAAATGCAAAGCTCTTTGTTCTCTTTACTTAGGGGTAAGCTAACCCAAGCTACCTCAGGTGTCTTGTTCATACCTGATGGTTTTCAGTAAATGTGACGGGGCTACGTCTCCGTGTTCATCCTAGTACACAAAGAATATTGCTTCGAGGATAATGGCTCCCATTGTTGGTGAAAAAAATGTGTAGAAGTCGCTTAGTGTATTGATTGGCTTGTTTCTGGATTCTGATATGGGATTCTTGACCTGACTTCTGTTGCTACGTGTAATATACAGGTACAAGAGATTGCCACTGGAATAAAGTTTAAGCTGCCTCCAGACCTGCCAGCCAATAAATCAAGGCCCGAAAGGCCCTAGAAAGTTTGCAAAGCTGAGGAGAGAGTTTCATACCTTCATACCTTCATCTTACAGTTAGTCAATCCCTGCAGAGTTAATCTTCACAAGGATTCATCTCTAGCACATTGCCCAAGATCAGATAAACCGCCAGTGTTTTGGAAAGCTTCAATTTTGGGTACTCAGCACAAGAATCTTAATAAACCCTCACTTTCTGGGGATGACACAGCCTTTCATGAAGTCTGTCCCTACCTTGCAGCTTCTACGTGGGCACAAAACCAGCAGCTCTAAAGGATTTCTGGAAGTCCCGTCCTAAGAGGACTGCTTGGGTTTTCTTCTTCTTCTCTTGAATTTCTGGGATTTGAACTCTGATTCTCCAGACAAGTTCAGCATGAATTGTTTTGACTTCAGATGAACATGTCTCTGACACTTCATGGCCAATCTATTTCCATGTCAATTTAAATATGACCTCAGTGCAGCTCATCATGTCTATTTAATGTTTTTACTTCCTCTCTAGTGCCTGTTTTTCTGAAACAGAAAATCACCCATAACATTAAGATCAAAAGGGAGAAACTCTTTCTTATTGTCAGGAGAGAAGCTTTATATAAAGTTCAGTAAGCAAATAAGTACTTTATATAATGAAAGACATTTTTCATGCACTGCCCTTTTCCCATTGCCCTGCTGCAAGTGCATATTGTAACTAGTTTTAGGATTTTTGAACTACGGATTAACCACTCCCAGGCTGACAGCTATCTTTTGCTAAAATAGCCATAATTAAACTTTTTTTTTTTTTTTTTTTCCTACAACGTCCAAATGTACTGGCTGTCTTGTAACACCTTTTTTTTTCTATGCCGTTGTTTGGTCTGTGACTCAGATGCATAATTTCCATTAAAAGCAACGTGGGCCGAAACCTTACGTAGCCCACTGGAATGCGCTGTGTTTCTCATCTACGGTAATTGCTCTTAGTTGTGCTCTACAAAGAATATTTACAGAAAAATATAAAGCCAGACTTATAAGGCGGTGTAAGTCTGTGTTCAGAGAAATCATAGAATCACAGTAAAATAGGATCTCAAGGAACCACCTCCTCCACCATCTGTCCCAGGGTGGTGTGGTGGGTTGACCTTGGTTGGACACCAGGTGCCCACCAAAGCTGCTCTATCAGTCCCCTCCTCAGCTGAACACAGGAAAGAAAATATAATTAAAAGTGCGGGTGTAGATAAGGACAGGGAATCACGCAGCAGTTACCATCATGGGCAAACCAGACTTAATTTGGAGAAAATTACTTTATTACCAATCCAATCAGAGCATGGTAATGAGAAGTAAAAACTAAATCTTAAAACACCTTCCCCTCACTCCTCCCTTCTTCAACTTCACTCTCTCTCCCTCCTCCCCTCAAGGGTCACAGGGGGACAGGGAATGGGGTTTGTGATCAGTTCATCACACGTTGTCTCTGACACCCCTTCTTCCTCAAGGGGAGGACTCCTCATGCTCTTCCTCTGCTCCAGATTGGGGTCTTTCCCACGGAAGGTGTTTCTCCATGAACTTCTCCTTCCCACAGGCTGCAGTTCTTCACTAACTGCTCCACCATGGGTCACTTCCATGGGATGCAGTTGTTCATCAACAGACTAACAGGCTGCTCCAGTGTGGGTCCCCTGTGGGGTCACAAGTCCTGCTGGAAAACCTGCTCCAGCAGGGTCTTCTCTCTCCACAAGGCCACAAGTCCTGCCAGGAGCCTCCTTTGGGTATCTTCCTGATCCAGCATGGGGTCCTCCATGGTCTGCCAGTGGATATTAGATCCACTGTGGATCTCCGATCCACTGTGGATCTCCATAGGCTGCAGGGGGACCGCCTGCTTCAGCATGGTCTTCACCATGGTCTTTACCTGCAGGAGAATCTGTGCTCCAGCACCTGAACCATCTTCTCCCTCTCCTTCCTCACTGACCTTGGTCTCTGCAGAATTGCTTCTCTCACTCCTCTCTCCTGGTTGCTGTTGCACCATTTTTTCTCCCCTCACTTCTTCAATATATTATCACTGAGGCTCTAACACCACCACTGATGACCTCAGCCTTAGCCACCAGTAGGTCTGTCTTGGAGTCTGTGGAATTGGCTTTGTCAGACGTGGGGGAATCTTCTAGCAGAAGTCATACCTGTAGCTCCCTTGCTACTAAAAGCTTGCCATGCAAACCCAATACAGGTGGGATCATCTCCACCTATTTCTGTTCTCTGTGTACATTAGCTTAATTCCTCATTAAAATCTCATACAAGTTTTTGTACGTGTACAAATGTACCAAATTTCTTCTTAAAACCTCCAGTGATGGAGCCTCTGCAATGCACCTGCAGCAACATGTTCAGAGCTTCTTGATCCCAGTTGATGAGACATTGTCTACAGTGTCTGCCCTGATTCCCCCTTTTTGCTGTTTAAACCCATTATTTTCAGTCCTGTTCCTGTCATTGGAGCCAGTGAATATATATCGCAGCAAATGTCCTTCAGTATTTTAGGGTTATAATTGCCTTCAACGTGGATCATTTTTTTGCAAAGGAAGAATGTAGAATAAGGCTCCATCCCACTTTTTTCCTCATAAGTGCCTACTGTCAAGAAATGAAAGGAAGGAGAGATAAAGTGATACTCCAAGAATGCCAGAACACTGAAAGACAGCAGGGCAGTGTACTATACACTACCCCATATTACTTCTTATTTAATTAATAAGTCCATTCTGTAAACAATTGAGCAGTTTTATTGTGGACACATATACATTGGCAACATTCTTACATAGAAACATCTTTCTTCCTTCTTAATGGCCTTATGGCCCCTTCATGGGCTCCAGGCCTTATAAATAAGACTTCAGACAGCTGAAATCAGAATTGATCCTCATATTTCTGTATAAAGATGCTGCAAAACAGCCTTCCCTTGAATTATTACTTTAAAAAAAACTAAGAAGAATATTCATACATGCTCAAAACCCTACATGAGTAATAAGTTACCAGAACGGGTCATTGTCCGGGTAATTTTAGAGATTGCATCATCAGTTTTGTTTTGGCATATCATGCTGTCAAATGATCTTCAAAAATTTCATGTTTGAGATCTGCCTCAAACATAAATTCTCTTTAAGTGGAACATTTCAGGAGCCTGTCAAAAAAACCCAGACTCTGTTCTAGTGAAGTTCAAAAGAATGTACACATATGTATAGATGTATACATATGCACATACACACATATTGACATAAAAATTCTGCCATTTGAAAACCAGATTCTGCTTTAAAAACTCTATTCACTGTTTTTCTTCATAATGGAAAAGATGAGTCAATTTGTAACCCAGTGCTTGGGCCTGAATCTCTCCTCTCCAACGCTGGCACAAACAGAAGTAACCCAAATGAATTATTTCGAGTTGCACCAGCACAAAAGCAGAGCAACTGAAAGAAGAATAACCTTCCTCTGTGCATGAAGCTGAAGAGGTTTATTTTAGTTTCATTTATTCCCAGGCTTTTCAGCTGAGAATGCTATTTTTAATTTTCTTTTTTTTTTTTTTAAACTTCATATAGTGTAAGTTGACGTTGCTATAAAAACTCTTTTGAGAGTCAGGCTTCCTTCTTCCTTTGTAGCATCTGTAACCCTTGACTCTCTCACAGAAAATGTGTTCCTCAAAGCTTTCTCACAAGAGTGATTGGTTCGAGGTTGGTTTTCAACTTGATGGCATTTTGTGTGACGGGAAATACAAGCAACATTGGACTAATCTTATCACCTAAGGCATGAAAAAACAAATAAATGAAAGTGAATGATTTGCATTTGCGGAGAGCCTTCATGGCTGTTTGCCCATAAGATTAATATTATGGACTCGTCGGCCCCACATCCTGCAGGATCTGGGAGCGCTATCTACATGGCTTTTGCATAAGCCCAGCTCCGCTTTATCCGGTCTGTTGGGATCCAAGGCAGCCCATGGCAGCCCAAGCCAGATAAACAGAGATCAGCTCACTTTGAGCACTGTGTTGTTGCATTGTACATTAGCAATGCCCAAAATGACCACTGCCACCTTCCTCCAGGACACCCCTGCACTATGTAAGGTTTTCCTTATGTGGCGGAGATATGCCCACTGTGTGGGCAACACCATGTAAGGGTAACTTACAAGGACACTGACCTTTGTTGTGTACCTGCAAAGTCCTTTCTAAGACTCATATTGTGTTGACTTTATTGGCATCATGATAGCTGTATCACAGAATCATAGGATGGTTTGGGTTATAAGTGACCTTAAAGATCGAGTTCCAACTCCCCTGCCATGGGCAGGGACACCTCTCACCAGACCAGGTTGCTCAAAGCCCCATCCAGCCTGGCCTTGAACACCTCCATGGATGGGGCCTCCACAGCTTCCCGGGGCAACCCATGCTAATGTCTCACTACCCTCAGAGCAAAGAATTTCTTCCTAATATCAAATCTAAATCTCTCCTCTTTCAGTTTGAAGCCATTACCCCTCATCCTATCACTACATGCTCTTGTAAATAGTCCCTCTCCAGCTTTCTTGTAGGCCCCCTTCAGATACCGGAAGGCAGCTATAAGGTCTCACCAGAGCTTTCTCTTCTCTTGGCAGAACAACCCCAACTCTCTCAGCCTGTCTTCATAGGAGGGGTGCTCCAACCCTCAGATGGTCTTTGTGGTCTCTTCTGGACTTGTTCCAACAGGTCCATGTCCTTCTTATGTTGAGGGCCCCAGAGCTGGATGCAGTACTGGAGGTGGGATAACACCAGAGCAGACTAGAAGGGGAGAGTCACCTCCCTTGACCTGCTGGACACATTTCTTTTGATGCAGCCCAGGATACATTGGTTTTAAGCCCATATTGCCAGTCCATGTTGAGCTTCTTTCACTCTATCCACAACTACCCGTCACACTCCACCCATGATCCACATCAATTTCATCACCTTGACATACATGTACCAGCTGATCCTTGTTGGAAAAAGAAAGTGGAAAGAGGACCTGAAATGAGGCCTGAGCACATCCAGAACTGCAGGTCAGGCTTAACTGGTGGACAAACTTAAAATCTCTTTTGGCAGCCCTGTGACACATAAATATGGCAGTTGTGAATCCAAGACTTGGTGCTCCTCAGGAGCTCGCTTTCGAGATGAATGTCCAGCCTGAGCATCTAAAGAAGATGGGGAAGCTGGTGCTGGCCAACTGCAGCCCTTCCACCTGATTTCAGTGCATTTACGTTGCACAGCAGACACAGGAAATAGCTACCCAAGAACAAACCCCAAAATATACACAGATGTTTAGTTTCATTTTAGCACTCCCTAAAGGTGGTTAATTCTCGTTAAAAGTACAACATTTGAAAGACTGGAAAGAAGAGGCACCTTTACAAGAGATGGAGTTGGAAGGAGCCTAGTAGATTATCCTTTCCATCCTTCTGTCACAAGGCAAGATCAGCACTATGCAAGACCTTCTCTGTGAATGCTTGCCTAAGTTATTTTGACAAGACAAATAGATATTGGAGTTCCCATCCCTTTCCCATGAAGCATTTCCAGAACACCACTAGTCCTAGTATTAAAATGTTTTTTCAATGCTTAAACTAATAATACAAGATGAAAAGTTCTGTATGATTTTTCAGTCACAAAATCTACAGAAGTCTCCCTGTAAATATTTTCATCTAAGTGTAATTTTTTTAAAATATTGTTCTGTTACTAGGATTATTTCAGCTGCATTGCAATCTGAAGATGTCAAGTTCAGGACAAAGCTGAAGCAAGCCATCAGTTCAAACGATTAGTAAAAGCTCTCAGTCAAACCACAATCATCAGCCAAAATGAAGTAATCTGATCTTCTTGGGACACCCTACACAGCCAAAGGCAAGGTCAACACCGGAAGCCACTGGAGATATCTTTCTTAAAAAGCAATGATTCAGAGAGGGTTAGAAAGTGCACCCAAATGTCTTACACAGCCAGACCTTCCATCAATTTCAGGACAAGTTGTCTTGTTTTCAGCAGATGCAGATTAGAGATACACCTCTTTCTTTGCCACTATTGGCTTATTTGAAAGCTGTTGGTATATCCTGCTCTGCTGCTCACTTCTCTTGACCTAAACATCCTCAGTAGCTTCCATCTTTTGCCATGGCCACGTTCCCTACACCCTGATCCTTGTTACCATCCTCTGGCCTCCTCCTCAATAAATCTTGGAGCCCCCCTTGTACCCTCTGCGGTCAAAGAGAAGATGGCCTCTAAATGATCCAGGTTTTAAATACAGGTTTCCCAGACTGCATTAGAACAGCAGCTTTTCGCTTCACATGGAGTCTGTGTTCAGTGGAATGCATCCAGTCTGGCTGTATTTTTACTGTTCAAGCAGCAAACTAAGCTTTGGTTTAAATAATTTTGGCTAATACTTTGGTTTCTTCTTCAGTTCCTGTTCCCCTGTTTTATTTTGTTTAATTTAACATCTCCGGATTATTCATAAACTCACAGAAACCCAGGAGGATTGCAGCCACCAGGATTTATTTGCTGCAGCAGCTCTGGAAGCGGCACAAAGCATCAAGATGTGTGTTGTGCTGTGTTTCAGATCCTGCCCTCTCTTCCTGCCTGTTGCTCTGTTTCCACCAGTTTTCCCATCCCTGGAGCTGAGCTGGCGGAGCGAATGGCAAGATTGGTCCTGATTCTATGAAGTCAGTCCTCTACACTCTTTTAAACTATTCTAGCATTCTCTGTAGTGAAAGCCACTGGTCAGTTGTGGGGGAAGGTGGTAAAAACCATCCATAAGTGTTTACTTCAGAGATGTTTATAATTCAGATTCACGGGCCTAAAGTTTTTCAGCATGAGGATGCCATGATGATCCTGTTGAAGGTGCAAAATGGAATCAATAGAGTAAAACTAGTATAAATTTTCAAATGGACACTCTTATTTTGATACAGGTAATCTTCTCCTGTAAAGTAAGTCCATGAAATCAGGTTAAAAGCAAATCAAAATACATCAGCCTATCAATGAAAGAAATGTGTTGTCCCAGCAATTTGTATTGACGACTGTATTAGGTTAATTAGTTTAGTAGTCAACAGCATTGCACATCTTTAACCTTTGTATTGAGCTTCTCAGACATGTTTTTTCCTCTCTTAAAAAAAGAAAAAGCAATGTTGGGGAAAGACATCAAATCTTCTATGGCTCCAGATAGCAGCTGGAACATAGATGAGTTTCTACTTCCAAAAAACCTTTCTCTAAAAGACTTTTAAGCTGGGCTTTTATGTCCACAGCTCAGTAATTATTTTTTCCTCCCTAAACCTCTCCATCACTCTAATAAAAACTTTACGTCTCTCTGCAAACCTTGTGTTACTCATATCCTTAGGACATCAGGGCTACAGAAACACTCCTATTAAAAAGTCAAATGAATAATACATTAAGGAGGATTTCTCTGTAAACATGTCTTTCATGCCTTGTGTTTACTTACTTGTAAAAAAACATGAGAGGGCTTTGCTTTACAGCTCAAGAAAGGTGCAGAGAAGGGTGACAAAGATGATAAAAAAGTGTGGAATAGCAACCCAAGGAGGAACAATTAAACAGCCTTGGACTCATTTCCAGGCTGAAGAGGTGGCTGAGGGAGTACAAGAAAAGTCTATCACTCTTCTATCGCTCTCCTAAATAGTTTTCTGCTGCTTGACATCAAGCTAACAAGCTGCAAGGAGCATTCCCATGGTAGCTCTCCTGGCTCTGCAGAGACTGTAAAATGAAAGAGGGACACAGGAAAAGCTCAAGGGGTGGGCTGCTGCTTGCAGGCTTCACACCCATCAATATATCCTCATACCACATCCCAAGGTATGAAACATTTTCTGGCAGGTTCCTGCTATGTAGCACAACTCCATTGTAGCCATATTGTTGTGACCTTGACCTGATTACAAGATAATAAAGATATGGACATAATAACAACAGTGCAGATAGCAAAACTGTCTTAAGACCATGGGAACATAAGATACATCACAGAAAAGAGCCAGGGCCAAGTGCAATGTAGTGAGGATGTAAGCAGGAACCAGTCCCAGGACAGGCAATTGGTGTCTGTTTTGTTTTTACCAGTCTAGATAATGCCACTGGTGCAGGATCAAGGATTAACAAACATTTTCAGGTGGTTTTCCACACAGCAACCACCTCAATGAGACCAAAAGCCGGAAGGGATCACATTCTGGTCAAGAAACAACTTTCATGGAGGGCCAGGTAAGGGCAGTCTACAGCAGAAAACCATCATTTATTCCTTGCCCCATCCCTATCTGTGCTCAAAAAACTCCCCTTAGATGCCGAAGTTGACTCCCAGTACCTTCTTCCAAATCATCTCTATTTTTCAAACATTGTTCTCCTGTCTTTCTAGCCACCGCTGGCTGTGCTAAAAGACTTTGGCCATGCAAATGCAAGACAGGCCAATGGACCCATGTGGCTGATTTTTCTTTCAGTCCCAAGTATACTGTGCCCAGTACCATAGGGGGGCCTGAAATCCTGCAGCAATGGAAATAAACCATTATCATAATTAAATCAGTGTTTCATTTCTCAGTATGATCTTATTTTTCCTGGCTGTTGGCCTGCAAGTGCACCTCTGGGATTTATTGTTGTGTTGCACACAACTGAGGGAGGCTGAGGGAGGCATCTTTGCTGTCTCCCAGCCTTACAGGGCAATACTTCTTCTGGAGCACACCCTTGGTGCCATGTCTCAGCCTTGTTTCACTTAACAATAAGGCTTTTGGAGCCATGTCTTCTGTCTGTCCCTTGCTTTGGGCCAGCTTCATGAAGATCAGTCTGAGGGCTCTGACTATTTCACATTTCATAGAAAGAGGCAGATGGCAGAAAATGGAGACCCATCTTCACCTGCAAAGGCTGCAGCGTCAACACAATCCTCATTAGATCTCAGAGAATCCATACAGGAGAAACCTCTGTGCTGCTACTTGGGACCGGCAAGTGGGTAAAAGTAATTCATTTTTTCTTCCTTAAAAATGTTTGGAAATAACCTACCCCAATGAAACATTCTCCTTCTGTGGGAAAGGGAGATAGTGAGCCAAGGAACTTGCTCTATGCTGTCGAAGGGAAGAAGACCCTGGATTCCCTGAGATGACTTCTTTGTCCTCCATATCACACCACCACGCAGCAATCTAAGCTGTAAATTGCCAGCTTTGCTTTCATGGAACAGTGCCTGCAGGGGGTGGTTACAGAGAAAGAGCCCTACAAACCCCAAACCCCTTTTGGCAGATCTCGTGCAGTCTGCCAACATCTGGGCAGCCCACAGTTTC
This sequence comes from Scolopax mira, assembly GCA_004320125.1. Lineage (NCBI taxonomy): Eukaryota > Metazoa > Chordata > Aves > Charadriiformes > Scolopacidae > Scolopax > Scolopax mira. The sequence goes on along the minus strand of BJBW01011120.1, from coordinate 7,707 downwards.
CTCGGTCTGAAACAATTCCCCCACCAACATCAAATATTAATTTCCTTGAGGGGGAGGGAGAGCAGTTGATGTTTTGGGGAGAGGAGGAAACCAGCATGCTTGACTAGAACGTGGGAGGTGGCTAATCATGAAATATCACGGCAGAAATCACCAAAGAAAACCCAAAAGAAGACAGGATGTTGTCTCCACCAGACATGATGAAGAGATTTGTTCAGATGCCAGAGAACTGGTTAATGAATTTTTTGCCTTTCAGGAGAATTGTGCTGCAGGATTTCGATTTATATCTGAGAAAACAATCTTATTTCTAACTGCAGGTATAAGATTAGAGAGTGGGAGGGACATATGAACCCAAGCCATATCCTGCATTTTCAATGAGCATCAGACAGCCTTTGAGTGAGGGACCTTCCCATAGACTGCCAACTCTGAAAACTAATGCTGACAGGGTATTGCATGCTAGAATTAAAAAGAGTGGAGAAACACCTGGAAATGAACATTTCAGTGAAGAACATTTATCATGTTTTAATTAGCCTTCTTTATTTCTGCATTTCAGTGGAGTGCTCCTAAAACAAACATCAATTGGGTTCTCCTGAGACAGAGTCAGGCCTTCTTTCACTTCTTCAAACTTAGATGCCTGGAGCCATCTGAGATGCCCAAGGTATCCGAGACATTGAGATTAGCAGGGTTATGTAGGACCTCTTCCATTCTGGATGCGTGGCTAGAAGCTGAGCATGATAGCATGATAGACAGGCACATCCAAAATTGCTCTAGACACTTATGACAGAGCAACTGTCTAGCATCCGTAAAGTCCAGGCACCCTGCTACAAGATCAGCTCAATTTTCTGTCAAGAATATGACATTTAAACGCAATCCAGCAAGTGATAAGGTGAGTAAATGTAAATGCCGAGAAAAGCTAAAGAGTAGTCTGGCACTTCACAGCCAACCTACTAGTCCCCAAAGCAAAGGATTTTACTAACTTTTATTTTAAGCTTCTCTTTAGCAAACATAGCATGTCTGAATAAAAGTATCACAAAAATCAAGATGTTCAGATCTGAAAATACCTCAAAACAACCGTCTGCTTTAACCTTTGCATATTTTACATATTTTTTCCTTATAATTATATTCCACCCGCTAAAGGGTTTAAGAAGCACTGGAAGGCAATGATTCTATAGAGGGTATTTGTTGGAACATAATATCTGCTATAAAATGTAGCTGGGAATTATTAGAAAGTGTCCTGAAATAAATGTTCTTCATTAGACTTATGCTAATTCAGAGGATCATATAATTCAGAAGCAAAAAAGTATATGCAAATAAGATCTGTCTCATAACTAGAAAATGACCCCAAGCCTAAAAGCTGGAATCTGGATCTAGATCTTACACCTCATGAAGTGTCAAGAGCTCCAGTCTTGGGATCTTGCTGAATAAAACATCAGAAACAAATTAGAAATAAGACTAACAGCGGCACAGAGATGTGTCAGCACCCAGGGTCTCTGCGAGCCTGATGGGGAAGTCAGGTGTGGAGGCACAGGTATCAGATAAACTCCATCATCAGGAGAGGGAGATCATACGTCAAGTCTCCAGCAGCTACAAGAATTAAATGGAGATATACCATAACCATCCACTGGTCCTTTAGCTATATAAGTGACATTTCTGTCCCAGATGTTCAGTGTACAGCCACTTTTACCAGGGATGGGGTAGCGTATGATGAGGACAACTAAAGGTGGATGGCCATGGAATGGATTTATCTGGAAAGTCCCCAGGACTTCAAATCCCTCATTTCCTTCCCCCCATTAGCATGCTGGCAGAGCAGATGTTCTTATATCACATTGATTTGCATACCTTAGATTTACACCAGCCTGCGTCTGTTCACAAGAGATATTTATACCCAAAGGAGACAACACTTTGAGGTGTAGAAATGACAGCACAGACTCAAAAAAAAAAAAAAAAAAAAAAAAAGCTGAGGCAAACCTTCTATATGTGATCTTGGCTTGGTATCCATAGAGGATAGGTCCAACTTGGAGCCCACTCTTCAGAAAAGGAGTGGAACAGAAGAAGATGATAAGAAAGACCTTGGAGGCTAAGAAGACATCACCTACAAGGAAAAATAAACTGAATTGGGGCAATTTACCATTAATACAAGACAAATTCAGTGCAGGCAAGAGGGCACCCAGTCTCTGAGGGTTACTAATGGCAAATGAACTATGGAAAATTATAATAGGAGAAACACATAGTAGTACTTCCTTTAATATTCCCAGCCTCCAGCAAGTTGGATTTCCAGGACTTCTTAAGCTTAAGAGGGTTTACTGGAATTTAATAACCCTTAAGGTATTTTTATCCGTGTATTTGTCTAAGGGCATTTTGAACCTGTCTAAGCTTGCAGTGGTTACAACATCCTCCAGTGAGAGGTTTCATAACTTCATCACAGATCTTGCACGCTGCATGAACTACCTCTGCATGTTTGTTTGAATCTGTTTCTTTCGTATAATTTGATGGTAATTTGATGTTTTTACTAGAAGACAGTGCAGGAAATCTTCTCTTACATATTGTTTCAATGGGACTCATAATTTTATAGATCTGTGTCATATCACAGGACAAGAAGTCACAGGCTTCAGCTTTGTTGTGATGACAATCATCTTTCTAGTGGTAAAGAAAATGAGATGCTGAATGTATGGTAAAAGTTTGATTGCATATGTGTCAAGAAGGAAGACAATCAATGGTGCTCACTGAACTAAATGTCCACATGCAGTCAATTAAATTGCACTTAAAGTCCACTACCTATTAACTAGACTAATGACAACTGTGGAGCTTCAGCAGCCTCCTCATAGTGAGGTAACTAAAGTTAGAGGAGAAGAATCCCATCCATTTGAATCAACTCAGGCAAAGCAGGACTTCCAAACTTCCATCTTTAGCAAAACTGTATTAACCATTAGAAGTTACTGAAATGCAATGACAGCAGTTTGAGTTATTGCCTTCAAATATGTGCTTTTCTTATGTGTTCTTCGATCCTAAACACTCGTAACAGCAGTTTAACTCCCATATATATGTCTGACTTGGCAAATTGTGTAGTGAAGCTGCAAACAGTGGCTGTGATCTGCCAGATCATGGAATAGAAGTGAAGACACGACACTGAATTGTGGTAGGTATGGCTAGCACCACTTGAGTTTCCTTGTGACCAGAAGAGCCCTGTAACAAACATTTTTTTTCATTGACAGTCTAATGCTGTGGCTCTGCCCCTCAGGATGTCCCTCCTGTGCCAAATCCCTGGGGACATGAGGGATCATTAACTGCCTTCCCAGTTGCCTTCCGTACCTTTTCTGTTTGAGTTTTTCTCTTCAGACTTTGATTAGACCTCAAGCCAGAAGCCCTCAAAGTCCATGAAGGGACAGCCACTGACTTTGGGAGGGTTTAGCTCTCCCAAAATTATTCCATAATGGAAATGAATAAGCAAGGACCTTTGACAGGCATCAGCCAAGACACAACCAAACTCAGCACCAAGGACCTACCTGGATTCCACAGCCCAGATCCACATGAGTATTCAGGCTCCTAAATCTTAGCTACATTAAAAGCAGTAGAAAGACGAAGCCTGAACAGTTCCATGTCCAAGGTTCCTCATGGAGCTGATTCCTCAGTAAGTGCAGCTACTATGGCTAATTCTGTGTCAGATGGCTAATTCACCACCTCTCCATTCCTTCCAGGTACCTTTCATTGTCCCTACATCTAATTAGCTAGATCTAAAGAAATGCTAAAATAAATTTTTTCATGAATAATGGGCCCTCTTAAATATATGTACCATAATAATGGCAATTAATTTGAACAGGCCATTTAAAAGCTATTGTATTGTGTTCAGCACAAACACAATTGACATGCAAAAGCCTTTTATAACCCATTACTCCCTGCACTATCAATTATTGCCTAATTAAACAACAAAGTTACTTTGCAATGCCCCAGTTAGACATCATTACTAAGCATTTTGCCATCACTTAGTGGATTAATGTGGCTAATTAAACAACTTGCAGTGTGGAGTCAAGATCGTGGCATGATACTTGAAATTAGGTGTGCAAATCTCTATAAATTGTTTGAAGTCTAAACCTGTTTGGCCTATATTGACTGAAAGGATTACTTGAAAAGTCAATACCTTTATACTGTTGGGGTTTTTTTCCATCCTGGGGGAATAAAAATTAAAAGCTGCCCGTAAACTCCAATAACAAATTGCCCTTGGAAACACTGGCTTTTCCATGCTCAAAGAAGAGATATTTGCACTAGGTTTGTACAGGGTGGGAGCATCAGGGTTTAACAACAAGAATTTGATCAAAAATCTACCAATAAATTTTCCATCATCCAAATTCTTCAGCTTTACCTATGCACCTACTAGGAGGACCTCACTCCATACTGGAGCTCAACTTCATATATAACAGGGAACACCTTCTGGAACTGTTCATAAGTCACTACATCTAGTAGAAAGAGTTTGGGTATGATGATTTCTTTCCATTAACAGGCAAACCTGCTACTGGAAGTGACCAAGACCAGGTTATTAGCACTGTGATTGCTTAAATATTTCCAGATCCTGTCTACTCCCAGGAAACTTGTGGGTTTGCAGGTTCAGCCACAGCAGCTGCCAGTTTTCCAGGTTGCAATGCAGCTGCCACTTTCCAGCTGTTGTTCAGCTAACATCTCCCTTGCAGGATCTCTGTTCAGAATTATAAACTTGAAATCAATAGGTACAGAAAGACATGAAGGTCTGTTTAACCTAAGGAAAGAAGATTTTTGAGTTGCAAACCCATACTATATGTGAGGCCACTCACAGTCCACTTGTCTGCCTCCACTGACCCTAGGTGATTAGCTGGACTTAGACATCTGACAGTCAAATTTTGGAGTCAAAAATTTCTTATAACTCACAGCACGATGGTTCCTAATCTACAATGAGGACCCATCACTAATGAAATCTATATAATCTTTAAAGGAGGAGCCTCACCCAGGAAAAAGCATAGCATTGCTATTTTCTGTTTACAGAAGCTGAGGGTGTGAAAAAAGCTCTTTTAGGTTGTCTGAGATTCCTCTTTGGATCTGTACTGGAGGCTGTTCACATGTCCCAGTGACCCTAATGACTATGTTATGGGTTTAAACTGGAGAAGAGCAGATTTAGATTAGACA
>BJBW01011119.1:49881-68667 GCA_004320125.1 Scolopax mira | reverse complement strand
GGGGCAGCCACAGCTTCTCTGGGCAACCTGGGTCAGGCTCTCATCATTTGCATGCATTTGGGAAGTCTCCTTGCCTTGTGAGGAGGTGTGAGCTCCTCAAGATCCACCCGGGGAAGGCATGGATGTGCCCAAGTGTGCTGGCAGGTTCCACCAAGACTGCCAGTGGTTTCCAGGGCTAGCAGCAACTTCAGCTTCTTCAGAGCTGACCCCAAGAGCTCATTCCTGCTTGGAAAACCGGGGAAAAGTATTCCCAAGCCCTGACTTGTCTTTGGACATGAGGCACAGACACTGCCAGCTCTCCTAGCCCTGTAAATCCCACTTGTACTGACCTTCTGACCTTCTCCAGTCCCCAGCAAGCGACGGCACGCAGCGTTTGCCCCAGCGATTTCAGCAAACTGGGGATTTTCCTGGCTTCGGCGGGAGCCTCCTGTTAGACTCTGTGCAGTCTTTAATTGGAGCTGATTTACGGCATTTTTATTGCTGCAGACAGCCAGCAGTTGGCACAGCAGGCAGCTTTAATATTACTTTTGCATTTTGTTATTGAATCACCGGCTTGGAAGGCAATTGTGGGGCTTTTTATAGCTGCCGCCTGCTCACGAGCAGCCTGGCACCGCAGGTCCTCGCTGCTCTATGAATAAATAGCTCTCGTCAGCGGGGCCGGCAGGAGCCTCTCTGGTTGCCCATCAATGGGCCCAAACACCAGGGCATGAGCGTGACCCAGAAGGTCAGGGAGCTGCTTGTCCCTCTTGGCAACTCAGCCACATTTCAGCCATTGCTCTGGGGCTTGTTGGTGGCTTTTCTGTCCTGAAAAGTTGGCCCTGGGCTTTTTTGCCTGGAGGTTTCCGCCATGGACACGCAAGTGTTTCTGCCAGGGTGCAAAGAACAGCTTCTGGAACAGGAGATCATGGTCCAGGCTGGACCTGCTGCCTGCCTCAGGCACGTCCCTGTCACCCCCCAGCTCAGGACAGTACAGAGGCAAGGGCAGAGGACCACGTCCCAGCCACTCTCACCCTCCTGCATCCAGCAGAGGCTGTGAGGGATCTGTAGGACGTGTCCCTTCTGCTCACCTTTTCCATCCACACTGATACATCACTTCTTGGTCTCGCAGACATGAAGGATCCCTGTCCTGGTCCAGTAGGTCTCCACACAAGAGGCACGATAGTATGTCTGAAAGGGAGGAGGGTGGTCTCCTCCCACTATCAATTATCACACGCAGTCTGTTTTATCATATTACACTCAAAGGATCCACTTGGTCTTTACAAGCCTCCTCCAGGGCTTTTTATCTTTGACTTCAAAGCGGGAGGGTCAGGCCTCATGGACACCCATTTCCTGATGCTGATTAAGGGCCAGCTGGAGAAACTTCTGCCCTGGAAACCCCAGCAGCTGAGCCCAGGGTATACAGGCAGGGAGATAAATTATTCCTGGGGGGGGGGGGGGGTGTTCCTCCAAAGGGAACAGTGATCCTCCTGCCACATCCCTACCGCAGCAGGGGTGGGATACGCTGCACGAGGAGTCACCATCACAGCCCCGGCAGCCGGGCTTGCCCTGGGACGTTCGCCCACAGCCACCATCTAATTCAATCTAATTCAATCCGATTTAATGATTGACTGAACCCTGCTGGTTTAATTAGGAAGCCAATACTCAGCTATCAGCTGGTCGTTCAGTTGTAACTCATGTGCCAACCCCTTCCCTGGGTGGGGGGGGGGATACGGGGCGGGGGGGGCAGGGGGGATCGATCTCTGCTCAGTCCCAGTGAACGACTCCCTGGGGCGGGTGAGGATGAGCAGGGTGAGGAGCAGTTAACCCCTGGCACAGCCCACATGGCACATTAGCGTGGAGCCCAGCTCCACTGGCAGACTGGCACCAGTGCTTCCCATGATGCCAAAGATGAGCTTGCACATCCCCGTTAGGGTCAGGCTGCTCACCCGTTTGTGGAACTGGTGCTGGTCTGAGCACTGGGATCCCACCAGCAGCATCTAGTCCCCTCCAGGCACTGTGCTGGTGTAGCTTGAACCCAGGTCAGAGATGATGGGGCAGAGTGATGATGTGGTGAAGGTGTCCCCAGCAGTGTGCCTGGGCTGGGTGGGGAAGGCTTCAGTCTCTCCTATACACCATGGGCAGTCTCAGGTCAGTGAAGGGCTAGGGCAGGGTGCTGAAGGCAACCACCAGTCCCAGCAGGGATAACTCAGCCACGGGATGACTTTTAACATACCTCCATCACTCACACACCCTGTGAATGGCACTTCCTTGAGCTCTGCAGGCAGAAAGTGTGGGCACTGCATGGAAAGTGTGAGAGACAACCACAGCAAAGAGCTTGAAGCTCTTGGCTACTACAGAAATGGCTCCCAGGGGTACAAAAATTCCATTCCTACCTCGTAACATCAGGAGTTGAAAAGGCAGAGCATCATGGGAAGCTGGGTACTTCCATCGTGGTCAATGCTCCATTCCTATGAGAATCATCCTGTTCCCATGGTTATCTCCCCATTCCTCTGACCAGCGCCCTGTTTCCATGGTCACCTCCACATTCCTGGGATAGTCACCCCTATTCCCACAAAGATGCTCCGAGGCTTGGAGCCCCTCTGCTGTGAGGACAGGCTGAGAGAGTTGGGGGGGGTCATCTTGGAGAAGAGAAGGCTCCCGGGAGACCTTAGAGACCCTTCCAGTCCCTCAAGGAGCTCCAGAAGAAATAGAGGGGGACTCTGGATCAGGGAGGGGAGCCCTAGGAGGAGGGGGAAGGGTTTTAAAGTGCCAGAGGGGAGACTGAAATGAGATGTCGGGAAGAACTTGTTTGGTGTGAGGGTGGTGAGAGCCTGGCCCAGGTTGCCCAGAGAAGCTGTGGCTGCCCCATCCCTGGAGGGGTTCAAGGGCAGGTTGGAGGGGGTTTGGAGCAACGTGGTGTGGTGGGAGGTGTCCCTGCCCAGGGCAGGGGGTGGGACTGCGATGGTCCTTCTAACCCAAACCATTCTGTGATTCTATGGTCATCTCCCCTTTCCAGTGATGATTGCTGCATTCCCATGACCATCGCCCTGCTCCCGTGCAGACAGCATTCCCATTTCCCATCTTGGCGGGGGTGCAGCCTATGTCAGGGACATGGAGAAAACAGGGACTAACACGTGTTCCTCAAGAGTTGCTTCCAGCTCCTAGACACAGAGGAGGCCAAGCACCATAGTGATGATGATTGGTAGAGCCTTAGGATGGAGATAAAGGTGGTTTGCAAATGGTTCAATGACTTTGGTTTTAATTGGACTTGCGCCTTTTCTCATCTGTTTAAGATGAATGAGATTGGTCTGAGCATCTGAAAGGGTTGTTTGTAAAACAAACAAACAGGGTATTAATTATCCTGGATGTTAACCTTGGTCTTCTTTGACTTTGCTGGAGGGCACCGTAGGAAGCTCTGCTCCTACTGAAGGATGAACCCTGTTGGGTTCAGTCAACCAGGGGCAGCTCCTGACGCAGCAGAGGAGCGGCTCCAACCACCTTCACTTACCCATCCACAACCTGATTGAGGAGCATCCCCAGAGCCCAGTTGCATCTAGTTAATTAACCTATCTAGCAAATGAATTTAAGGCAATCTGGAAACGCAGCTCTGGTAACTCCCGCCCCCCCACCCTCCCCACCTCTCCTGAAGGATTTTGGTGCTGAATATTTAATGGAGACTCCCTTCCTCCACATGTATTGACACCCTTGGGTCTAAAGAGTCTGAAGTGAATTCCTTGTTTCTTTTAAGTTTTGTCATTAGTTATTTATTTCTCATTTCTTAGCTGTAGTTTTATATGTATGTTGTTATTCAATCACCATCGGATCTCAGCGCTGGGTGGGAACTAAACATGATTCTTGGGAAAAACAAAATATCCCTTTTTTGCATTGTTTCCTACTTGAACAACCTCCACAGGGGCTGCTGTGCCTCCAGGGCAGAGAGTCGAGGGATTTTTCAATGTAAAATCCTGTGGAAATAAGCCCGGGGGTTTATGCTCTTACAGGGACTGTGTTTAAATAGTGCTGAGCGATGGTGGTGCAAACACCACCACAGGGGATGAGACAGAAGAGCACAGAGGAGATGAGCAGAGCTTCAAGTTGAAGGAAATCCCCTAATTTCAGCCCTGCAGCAGGGGAATAAGGAGACCCCAGCAACAAATCCCAGGGCCACCAGACCCGGAGGACACTCTGAGCCCTGCTGCTGTCACCGGGGGGACGGAGCGACCCCGGGGTGTGTAAAGCCCCCGCCACCCCCAGCTGGAGCACACACGGGATAACTGTGCCACCAGCACGACCCTGCAATTACTGGGCTGTTCCCATCCCGTGCTGCAGGGGACGGGGCTATCGATGTGCAAGAGGAGATGCAGCCATTGCCGGGGTGGGGGGGGGGGAGAGTGTTAATATACACATCCTTGTCAGGAATTTTATTTTTCCATAGGGCCCTCTCCCCTCCCTCTTCCACCTCTTTTCAATTTAAATTTTCTGCTCAGCCCTCACCCCCCAGCCCAACGTCCGTCCGTCCGTCTGTCTGTCTGTCCATGGGACCTGTAACGAGTTAGGGCTGAGCTCCTGCCAGCCCTCCTGGTAACGTTTACAGGGGATGCTGGCGGCTCTCCAGACCCCGAGCGCTGCCGAGGAAAGAAAGGGAGTTAAGATATTGCAGGATGCCTGGGAGGGGAACACCTCAGGGTAATATGGCAGCCCACGGTAGCGAGGAAATCCATAAACGGCCAGAGGCTGAGGAGCTCTCTCGTAGCCAAAAGACCCCTCGACACCTGGGAGGCAGAAAGCAATTCATTTGTTTCTAAGATTTAAAAATGCACTTGCTCGAAGGCATCTGGTGGAGGGAGAGACTTCAAATCTTCCTCTCTATTTCTGTGGTGTTGTTTTTTTTGGAGGGGGAGGAAACAACCTTTTTCTGGAAAGCCTGGTGTAGCCACAAACTGGCTGTGGCTGAGCTGGTCCTGTTCGCTGGGAGATGGTTTCAGAGCTCCGTGTCCCCAGCCCAAGTTTTCCGATGTGCCAGGAGAAGGGTGGAGGACAACTCCTTTGCAGAGGGGTCAGGGCATGGACCCTTGACCACATGAGTTTTAGGGAGCAAAGGAGAAACCAAGTGGATTTTTAGGAGAGGTGGAGAATGGTAGCAGTCTGGGCTCCTGCTTGGAATCGGGGCTCCCGGGCTCGGCACCGCAGGGGCCGGGGTGTGCTGGCAGTCCCGGGACTCAGGGAGATGGGCCATAAAGCAGCCCTGAGACCCCCCAGGGCACACTGCAGGAACAGACTGCAGCTGCCTCTCTCCCTGTGGTGAGGAATCCTGGTTGGTTTGGTGAGGGCTCACCCTCCATTAGAGCCCGTGGCCACAGTGTCAATCTGAAACATCTCAGGCTGGTGTGGCTGCTGTGGCTCCTCGCCTGCCCTGCTTTCCCCTGCCTCTGCCATCTGAAGGCATTTTTCCCTGCCTCCCGTGTGTTCCTGGTGTGGTGCTGGGGGTGCAGGGGTGCGAGGGTGATGCAGCTGCACAGTTCACCCCATCTCCATCTTCCCCACAAGAAGACCTTTCCCTAGCTCAGGGATAACTGCTGGTTATCCCACACCCAACACAGATTTCATGCGTATCTCCTGAAGGAAGGAGTACGTATTCCCCCTTTTTTGTGCCCTATCAAAGATGCCCTCTCTGCCATGCTCCCTAGACTAAGCATCTCCTCTTCCTCCCAGGCCGTGGGGATCCCAGGAAGCCCTTTCTGTGGCAGCACCTGGGTGCCCATGAGCTACCTTGGTGTCTCACACCTCCTCCCCCAGCCTCTCCTCCCAGGAATGCTGCGAATGCAAAAGCTGACAGCTGCCCAAACCAGCTTTTACCCTTATATAGTATCTGCTTACACTCTTCCCTCCCGAAAGCCAGGCTGGAAAAGCCTGATGACAGTGTGGGAAGATAAAGGGCCCCTGCCAGAGTGGGGATAAATATTTGTCATTTTCCATCACTTTGTAAGAGCAGGCATCAAGGATCACAGGCAACCTGCAATTAAACCGGATTCCAATCTGATGAAGTGCTGTGTGGCTCTGCTGTAACCCCTCTGCACCCACCCACCGAGGCACCGTAGGGGTTAACGCTCCTGCATCCAGGGAGAAAACTGTCACCAGGGATTAATTGCAAGTCCGAAGGCTTCCTGGGGTGCTCTGTTGGTAGCGAGGACTGGATGCAAACAGGGGGTGACAGCTGGAAGCGGGGAGGTGGCCTGGAGCGCAGCCCCCTTGCAGACACACTGCTGGCTGGTGGCTTCCCCGCCGGCGCTGGGGACCTGCTGGATGTCACCCCTTCAGTCTGGACTGAGCCCTTTGCTCCTGGCACCACTTCTGGGGGTCCTGCTGTTGGCAATGCTCCCCACTAAACAGCTCAGCGGCAGAGCTGCACTTTCCTGTGCACTCACCCCAACCCCTTGGCTCACCCCGTGTCCCCAGGGGCTGGACACAAACCTGGCAGCAAACCCCCCAGCTCCCCCTGCTCTTGGCAGCTCCTGTGCCCGGCCAGCGCCGTGACACTTCTCCAGCCTCTCCAACGTGGGCTGCTTGGCCCCAGTTCCCACTGGCTTTTACTGGGCTGGTCCCCACATTGCCAACGTGTGATCAAACGTGTCCCTGCAGCAGAAACGCTCCTCCCTGCGCCCGGCATCGTCCCTGGGGAAGGGAGATGGGAAAGGGCCTGGGGCCCGGCAGGCTGAAGCCTGTGGTTTGGTCCTTGCAGGGTGGTCCTCCTGCTGCCACCCCAGCCCCCTGAGCACCCATCTCCAGCTCTCTGACAACTCAGACGAGTAGTTCACATTTCCATCCATCCCTTCATAGGCACAAAAATTAAATTTCCCCTCTTTTTAGTCCCCTGGGCCTCTGGTTTTCTAAAACATCCCCACTCCCACTTAAGAATAACCAAAACCTGCACGTGTGGAGCCAGGCTGGACCACACAAAACTGGAGCTGTGTGCTAGTGTATTGGTTAATTCACAATCATATTTCCCCCCTCTTTTCTCTGTGTCACTGGAGGTGCTCCCTGTGCTCGCTGTGATGCAGGGGAACAATACACCCAGTGTGGCTGGATTAGATATTACCCCCTTTTAAAGACATGTTTCGTTTCTCCCCCCACTTCTCTGACTACAGGTGTTTTGTGCCTGATCTCTGCATTCCTGACATGCCTGAAATTCCCTGATGCTTAACTTCAGCTCCAAATTTCCTGGATTTATAACATTCGGGTTTAGATTAATAGCAATGACCTCATAATATTATTCACCCCAAACTACTGATACCTGAGCCCCCCCGTAACTCCAGCTTAATACCACTTTGTGCCTGTAATATACAAATGTGTTATGCCTGCCCAAGCAGCCTCGAGAGTTTCAGCTCGCTGTTTCTGTTCAAATTCATCCAATAGCCCAGGCCGAGGCGGCATGAAAAGGCTGGTTTTAATCAGAAATCTCTCCTTCTCACACACCCATGCTCTGCAGCTCCCTGGGATGGGGATCTGGAATGCATCTGAGCATCCTCCAGCTCACCCACTGGGCACTGCCACCTCTTCTCCCATGGCCACGAGCTCTCCTGCCTGGGCAGCCTGTGCCGGGAACTCCTCAGCAGGAGGACGATACTGCATCACTCTCCCAGCCATCAGCTCTCTCCTTCCCAGCAGTGAAGAAATCCCTTCAAGATTTTGAAGGTGCTGAGCCATGGTGAGGAGCTCCTCTGCCCTCAAGAGATAAAAGTCTGGGGGGCACCCGATGAGGTGATCACAGCTCCGGAGGGTCGGGTGGATGTGGCCATTTGCCAGCTGGAAAATCTGCTTAAAGACATCGTGTACCCTGGTAACACCTGCAGGGCAAGTGGGGAAAGGGTAGGAACCTAAAAGGCCCTTGAAGGCAAATGCTGATGTGTGTGTTCTACAGCGTGGATCAGCTCCCATCCTGGTCCAGAAAGGAGAGGGGACAGTGGCTCCTTGGTAGCTTGGTGTCCATGGCAATGGAGGACACGGAGTGGTATCATAGAATGGTTCAGCTTGGAAGGGATCTCAAAGACCATCCAGACACCTCCTGCCATACCAGGTTGCTCCAAGCCCCCTCCAACCTGCCCTTGAACCCCTCCAGGGATGGGGCAACCTGGGCCAGGCTCTCACCACCCTCACACCAAAGTAGTTCTTCCTGAGATCTCATCTCAGTCTGCCCTCTTTCAGGTATAAGCGGTGGGGAAGGCTGCCCCCCTGGCATGGGAGCCAAACTGCATTTCACCCAGGGATGGGACCCACATGGCTGAGTCCCAGCTCAGGAGTCGCTGCCCTAGGCTCAGCGGGGCTGCCGGGGTGGAATATCAAAGGGATGGAGCCCAGGGCTGAGTCAGGGCATGGCGTTACCTCCCTGCGCCCTACCCCTGCTCGCTCAGCGGTTTCCTATCAGCCCCGGCATCGCTTTGCCTTGGAGGGAGTTGCTGGAGATAAACGGTGCTTGGCAAATCTCAGCAGCCACCCCTGCTCCAGCAAGGCCTGCAGCTCGGCTTCCCCTGACCTGCTGGGGACAATCCCTGCTGAGGACATGCTGGAGGGTCGCAAGTGAGGAGGAGGTGTTGGTGCACAGATACAGATATCCTGTACAAGTCCCATCCCGGAGATCCGCAGCCACTGCACGGGAGCAGAGGAAGAGGAGGAACATTTGTGGTGTAACCTCCACTTTACACTTTTCTGTTGCCACCGTTGCCTGCAGGCAGCCCTGGGTGACACTCTGCATATGACCAAAGGGCCTTCAAATTGGTCCTAAAGGCTGCTTGTCTCCAAGAGTGGCCCAACTCCTCCTGTGGCCTCCAACAGTGGCCCAACTCCACACCATACTGTGGGACCATCTTCTCTGCCTCTTTGACCTTGGCCAAACTGCCCATCCCCAGTTTGGAGCTCAGCAAATCCCACTGACTGTGCAGCCTATTTCCATCTATCTCCCATCCATCTCCAGGAAGAGCCTTTGAGGGTGTTACTGTGGAGGCTGTTTACCTTGGGGGCCCCCCGCCCTGGGTCCCCAGTTTAAGTGTTTTGGTCATTTGACTTCTCTCTTTCTTTGTCATCCCCTATAATCATGTTATTTTCTCTTTCTGAAGACCTCTTTTAGGGAAGAGAGGAGGATTTCATGGCTGCTGAAGGGGCTGACACCAAGCCCTTGGGAGAAATCTAATAGAAACAGTGGCCTTAAGTGACCAGGGCTTATGGGATGAGCCACACCTCCCTTTGACCTATGTTTGGCTGCTGCTCGCTCCATATGATGGCCCTTGGCTTTTGCAGTGGAGCAGGTGGTGAACAGCAGATCCTCTCCATTTTTAGGGGGATCTCTGAGTGCTCCAGACCCCTCAGCCACTTCCAAACCATGTTGAACAGCTGCAGTGGCACCGCTCCTATTGCAAAAGTCAGGTCAGAAAAGCTGAAGGAGAGAATAGCTAAAGCCAAGCCATCATTCACCAAACAGGGAAAGGTCTTCTAACCAAGTGGTGCTTGAGCAGGCCCTGCAAATGATGCCATCTATACCAACAGGCCCATAGGACAGGGACAGTATCTGTCCCTCTGTCCTTGTACAGGGAACTCCTGCAGCCCTACAAGCCAAACTCACTCCTCCATCACCTTTGAGCCCCTGGATTAACCATGGTCTCAAGCACTGGCAGCTCTCAGATGGAGAACTGGAGAACCTTGACTTTGCATGGCTCCGGGAGCTGCAGCCAGTTCTGTTGGGGCTGGGATGGAGGGGTGACTCGTTGTCCTCCTCGCCTGTAGCCATCACCTTCACAAATGACTTTCGGGCATGCAAATGGAGGCATCTAGAAGGAGCTTGACGAGAGTTTCCTAAACCTGCCTCGCTCCCAGCCCAGCCTAACTGGGGTGAGCGGTGCTACCTGACCGGTTTCTATCCAGCTTGGCTGGTTTGGCCGTTGCCTTGCTGGTTGCTGGCGAGACAACTGTATTTTCTGGTTTTGCTTGCAGCAGCTTTAATGTGGGATGAGACTGTTGGCTGATCTGCTCATACGTTGTAGCTCCAACACCACCTGGGACTGGGGGGAGCTCCCACACACACACGGGTCTGTGGTTGTGCAGATAGAGAGGACCAAGACCTTCTCACCAGTCGCAGCCACTGCTTGGGCACTGGGAATATCCTGGCTCAGGTGGCCATCTATCCACATTGTCCCCTATGTGTGGTAGCTCTGGAAGAGCTCCAGCAACTCAACACTGCTCTGCTTCCCGTGGCTGGACACGGGATGCTCAACCCAAAGGCATGGAGGTGGGGAGTCAGCAGCAGGGCTCCTCAGACAGCCGTGGGCTCTCTGGGCTGGCACAGTCAACATATACTTGCCCTGATGCTGGGAAGAGAGCATTGGCCTCACCCCTGATAAGAGGGATCTCTGTGATCCTGGAAATGCTGCTCTGTGGGTTTAGGTTTAAGCTGGTGTCTTACTTGAAGTCATCCAGGGAATCTGCAACAAAGCCAGGAGTTGGATGGAGGTCTCCAAAATCTCATTTGATATCTTCACCACCAGGACTGTCTTCTTCTGCCAAGTCATGTCTAGGGTCAGTGGCCAAGCTGAAGAGCAAGAAACCAAGCCCAAGCGTCCCAACTCCTCCTCCCCTCCATTTGTTTCCACCCGAGTTGGCCATTTATAAATAAAGGATTAATCGAGACTGTTACAGTTAACTGAAATGGACCCTGCAGCATAAATTCATGATCCTAAACATAACCAGTTTCAGGTTAGTAATTAGTGCACTTCACTGTGCTTTGCAGGTGCATCCTGGGAGCTCCGAAACAAGTAAAAGATCAGCAAGAAAAATATCTGGAAGCAATGGCAGGGATTTCAGATAACTCTCTGGCTTGCAAACCAAATTGGATTATTGCTTTGCATTGTTAGGACTACTCCATTACTGGAAAGCCTTTGGGAATTGTGGCTAAAATCCTCAAATTTCATCTCCTACCTCAGAAGTGAGGGCCCCCCATAATTCCCAGATTGCGGGGCTGGCTGGACCCATTCCAACATGAGCATGGACAAGTCACCTCACCATCCCATGACTCATTTTCTCCTTCTCTAAAATGGCAGCAATGTTTCCATGCCTCGGAGGGGCGATGAATATTTGCACAGAACTTTGGTGTTCTGGAATGAAGGGATAAAATCCCTGTGGAATGCCGTGGTCCTCCCCCTGCTCAGTGAGTCACGCTCAGGTCAGTGAATATGGGGGAGAAGAGCATTTTTAGCATCATTTGGAGCCAGCACTCGACACCGGATGGGAGTCAGGCCTGGGAAGGTGCTACATGCAGAACGTGATAAATCACAGCTTTCGCTGAATCCCCCCTGGGGGAGGGGGGAAACTTGAAGCTGCTTTGTCCAAGCTTGTTAAGTTGTAATACGTTAAGAAGGAGCCAATTCATGTCTTCCAGGAGCTGAAGCTCTACCTTGAACAAAGAGACATCATGGAATGTGAGGGGCCTTCCTGGACGCTAGGAGTTGGTGGCCTTTGGGCAGAGCCAGGGTCTGAAGGCTCTGTCAGGGTGAGATTAGCAGCCCTGTTTTGGTGGGGAAGGTGGGGTTTTGGAAGTATTTTACTCTTTATTTCTGGGCTTTGCCCAGTGCTGTCTTTGTCCCTCATCCCCCCATCCTTTGTCTTTGTCTGCTCTCATCCCCCTCACTTCTTCAGAGTCCTGGTGGAGAGCATCCTGGCCTGGTCAACCCTAGAGATGGACATTGGGGCTGAGCTTTTGCTGGTCAAGCCCAGTGTCCTGCTGCTGCTGCTGTGACAATGGCTGTGGGTGCAGCTGGGTTTTGTGTTACACAAAAGCCATTAAGGGTGTTAAGTGCTGAAATCAGGCTGCCTCCACCTCTCCCTTCCTGTTGGCCTCTATAAGTTGCATTCCCAGAGAGGAGCAGTGGTTAAACCCTCTCTCCACACTCATCCAGTGTTTCCTCCAGAGCTGTAACTGCTTCGCTCTTTCACTCCATTTATTTTCTTCTAATCCCATGGGAAGCTCAGCAGTTTCAGAGCCCAGGGCTGTAGCAGAGATCTGCTTTGGCCTGATGACTCTGCCCTGATGCATCACTATGATGTAGAGCCTCTCCAGTGGCCCTGGACACCGTTTCTCCACCATGAAATCCTGTGTGAGAGGGGAGGCTTGGGCTGCCTGGGACATCACAAATGATGCTGGTACAAATGGTGGGGAGTTACTCTGGACCATTCTGCTTTTCAGGGCTGTGTCATCACGGGCAGCAGTTCCTCTGGCTCAGGAAACCCTTTGTAGGAATGAGGTGGGCGTTATCCTCCCTACCGAGGAGTTGAGCATAAAGGAAGGTACAAACTGAAAAATATAATAACTAAAAGTATTGTGTGGACAGTACCTGTAAGCAGGCAAAAAGTGCTAGGAGCAAATTTCACAGCAGCACATTTGCGAGCTGGAGGGCTAGAGCTGTAGAGGAGGCATTTGAAGACATCTTCCCTCTGCTGGAGAAACACCCAGCTCTGCGAGGAGGTAGAAGAGCCCGGTGGTGCCCCATTCCGTCCCCATAGGGAGGGCTAAGAGAAGAGCCAGGTGGCACATGGCCCTGGACGCCCACGTGGGGGTGGAGGTGTGCAGTGATCACCGCGGGAAAGCAGCTGACACAATGCTCCACTCACACCCAGAGCCCATGTACTCGGAATGCAGGAGGACTATTTCCACTGCTTTCCAGGGGAAAAATTCTGGGGGAGGTGACTCGTGCCAAATATTTTTACGTGGTGTGCATTAGCGGGGCTCTGGCAGGTAGGCTTGGAAAAACAGGAGCGATCTCATGGCAAGGAGCTCTCCCTTAGGATGCGTTGACCTCACTGCCATCTGGGTGGTAGGCAGCACTGGGGGGTAGCACAGAAAAATAAAGCCATTTATAATGTTTTTGGGGGGCATTTCATATTATACAGGTGATGTTTTGAGTTGGAAAGAGTAGAGGAACATGATTCATCCAAGCCACTCTTTAACAGACATTGCTGCTGGATTAAGGCTCAGTCAAAACAATGAAGACAACAGAATAAATCTTCTGTAATGGAAATAATGTGCCCGAGTGAGAAGCTGTTGCAACGAGGCCTGAAAGATGAGGGTGAGGGTATGGCAGCAGGCCCTGCTGATGACAGAGGAACACAAGAAACCTTTGAGTGTGCATGGTGTTGGAAACCACGTCCCCAGTCTAGAGGCTTGAATCACACAGATGTGCAACAGGCGTGAGGTTCAACCTCCCCATAAAGTATTATGGGGACTCCTGTCTCGTTCCCCAGGAGATACAGGGGAAGCATAAAACTGCAGAGGAACACAAGTCTGGGGGGCACTTCCTGGGCCATGAAGACCTGTTAAGTGTGGAACAGCGTCTGCTGGGACCCCCTTTAACTTTCCAGTGGGAATTTTCTCTGTGGCAAATTCATACCTTTTTGTTGTCCTGCAAAGGGGGGGGCCCAAACGCCTCCAGGAGCCGTCAGTCATTGAGACCCCAGCAGGGCACCGATACCCAGCAGCAGGGTTGAACCCGGAGACCAACTCCGGTGCTGGAGCCCCAAACTCCCCAGAGAAGGAGAAACCAACACGAATATTTCACGTCTTTATTTACAGGAAGCCAATATTAGTGAAACCTGCTTGACAAACTGCCCCCGCAAGACTGCAGAAATACCTTTTCCATCTGCAGACGGGCTGTTAACAGGGGAAGATTTAGTGGTTTCAAATGCACTTCAAGAGCAGTTGATAAAAGTGCGTGGGAGCAAAGTCCAGGGCTTGAACTAATACTTCTCTGCTGGATGAAAAACCCTCTGGTCTGGACTCGGGCGGGATGCAAACCCGGTGCCAGAACTGCCGCGGAGAGGAGGCTGCGGGGAGCTGCGGCCTTGTGAGCCCAGTGCTGCTTGGTGTTGAGCAGGAGCTCTGTATATCCAGTAGGATCTTGTTTAAAGGTTGGTGATTCATAGGACAAAAATAAGGTCTATATAGTATGGCTTCGGCACTGGAAAATCTAAGATAAAGGCCAGAAATATTTTAAACTGGACCCCAGTGGACACAGAGGTAGGGGGGGATGTTAGGGCTTATTGCATGTGCCAAAAATAGAGTAGATCAAGGAAAATAGCCCGTAACAATGGCGCAGGAAAAGCTTATCTCCAGGAGCAAAGTAGCACAGGTTTCTTTATACTGCCTGCAAAAAACCAAACCAAAACAAAAGAAAAAGATGACCTTGTTCTATATCCCTATTCTCAGATGTCTACAACAGCCTGCCCAGATCCACCACAGCTACCAAGGATGTAAATGAAATGTATTGATGGTGGATGTGGACCACCTGGCTGAGCTGGGGCTGGGCCACACATCAGGGCTAACACATGTAAGCTAACTGCAGTGAAAGGTGGAAATGGAAACAGCCTCTAATCTTCATGAGCAGATGCAGAATGAGGAGCCAGGCTGCAGTTCTCAGGGTGAAACCACACACTGGTACCAGCGGAGGCAGCTCCCTTCATCGAGTGATGAAGGCTGGCAGAACCTGTGGGGAGCATGGAGGTGTGTGAACTGTCAATGAAAGCAAGCCAAGAACTCGGTCTGATCTCAGGGAGGATTTGCCACTGCTCTGTGAAACCATCTCTGCTCACATCTACCTGTGGACAATGATGTCTGTCTGGATGGCATTGGAGGAGGCAACCCATGTTCACTTCTGTGGAGAGAAGACCCAGAAGAGATGACCAATCCCTAAACCTGAGAGGAAGGGGCCACCAGTTCAGGCATTTCATCCAGGAAGGTCTTTGGCAGCAGACACAACCAGTGGAGTAGCTCAGTGGTTTAGTGGGACAAAGTGGAATGGACAGAGAGCTGTTGGTGTGGTGGGATGTGTTGAGATGGAAGGAGAGCTGTTTGCTATGGTGAGAGGAGGGGAGATGGCCAGAGAGCTACATGGTGGGATAAGGCAGAGAGTTGGTGGAGCACAGGTGGGCTGGTGGCCTGGAGGGGCCAAGCAGGTCCCTGTGGGCATTACCCAACAGTCCAGGGTTGATGTGACTGTGTTCACTGTTCCACGAGTGGTGTTCCTGAGGGGGGACGTGGGGAGCACTGCCTGCCAGCATCTCTGGCTGAAGATGTGGCTCTTCTCATCGCTCTAATCTTGCAGAGTGAGGAAAGGTGGAAGAAACCAGGCTCTCACACCTGCCCGAGAGACGCTGCAATGCAAAACTCCAACATCCACCCAGATGGGTGCTGGCTCCGGGTACCCCCACCCTGAGCAGGACGGGCAGGGGCTCAGGGCGGGGGGCGAGGGACCCTCAGTCTTCGGGATGCTCCAAAGCCAAGCTGCAGATGGATGGGCAGCTCGGCCCCAGCGCTGGGCTGGGTGGACCACAGCCAGGGTCTGTCTGGGACACTGTCTCCAGTCTGGTGCTGTGCAGGACTGCAGGTTTTAACCTGCTTCTCTTTTAATTGCTCCAGCCCAGCCAGATGAGCGAGCGAACACACTCCCCAGCCCCGCTCCCGTGGATGTGCAAGGATTTTTTTTCCCAGTAGTGCAGGGTGGGATGGGGACAGCGAGCCCAGGAAAGCGTCCATGGGGGCAATGGGAGATGGCCATGGGCACCAGGGCTGGAGTAACCAGCCTGGAATTTCCTCCTCCGGGCTGGGGCGATGCTCAGGGAGGACCTGCTGCAATCAGGACACCACAAAAATTCTGGCGAGTGCAGTATCATGAGGATTGTGTAAATATTGTGATTAACTTCTCCTTGAATCTAGATGAAGGGGAGATTTTTATCACATTTACTGACAAAACAGCTTTTTCTTTTCTTTTCTTTTCTTTTTTTTTTTTTTTTTCAGGAGGGAGGAGGAGGCTGACTAACTGCTAGAGGAGGATTCCTGGAGTGATTTAATACCAGATGAAAGCAGCCCGATAGGAGCTGCTGCTCCCCAGGAGCAAGTGGACAGCCACCAACAGCCGGGGTGCTGAACATGGACATGCTCACGGTTCCTGTTGGTCAGGACATTGTATTTGATGGACTTGTCTGGCTGCTCAGAGCTGACACACGAAGCCGGGGCAGCACAAGGTGCTGGAGAGTGTTTCCAGCTCCAGTGGGCAGCTCGTGGCCTTGGCAGCCTGGAGGGGAGGGTTGGCTCCCTCCTCCCTCCGCAGCCGTTTGCATGGTCGGATTGAGGGGCTCTGGTTTAATCCCTGTGCGTTGGCTGGCGTGGTGTCCATCGTATTAACACAGCCCATAAATAACTGCACTGCACCAAGGGGGGGAGATGGGCTTTCCAGTGGGGTGATGGGCTTCACACCAATGCAACTGCCCTGCGGGGAGGTGGTTCCTCCGCTGCGGTCTGGACCCATCCCAACCCGAGCCCTCCACAGCCGCTGTTGGACCAGAGGACATCCTCTCCTTGCCAGAAGTCCCTGGGGGAAGCTCAGCTAAGTCTACAGGCAGCAGGTGCCCAGATGAGCGGAGAAAGGCTGTGACTCATGAAGATGGGATGGGTGGCATTTCCATCAGCGGAGTTTGCCTCAGCGAAAGCCAATGCAGGGAACCTCCATGGAGGTGGAGGACACTGAAAACAGAGATGATCACCCGCTGTCAGGGAGCAGGTCCAGAGCTAAGATATCACCAGAGCCTCCATCGCTCCCGGGGGTGTGGGAGGAGACACAACTGCAATGTTTCACACCTTGTCTGCATCCCCAATGCTGGGGATTGCTAAATATTGCCTGAGGGGGCTGCCAACAGCTCCTCACTCTGCACTCAGCCACCTCCACAGACAATGGGGGTGGGATGGCACCGGGCATGCAAAGACCTGGTTGGTGTCATGCCTCTGTCCATCCTGCCTGCCATCCAGCTGCATCCAAGGTGTTTCTGTCAGGTCTCAGCAGAGCGTGACACCCTATGGAACCGGGGGCACGTCCTGTGGCGTCTCTTTCCTGTTATAAAATGGGCCATGGTCTTCCTCAGGTCATCTCAGGTGGTGGAGTCTCCTTCTCTGGAGAAATTCAAAAGCTGCCTGGACAAGATCCTGTGCAACCTGCTCCAGGCATACCTGCTTTGGTGAGGGAGTTGGACTAGATGATCTATAGAGGTCTCTTCTAACCCCATGTGATTCTGTGATCTGACAGAGGGGTTTTGGTGCAGAGCACAGCGCTAAGGACAACCAGGGTTGCCCTGTGCTTCAAGGCTACAAGAACTTTGTTCCCGGCAAATAAATGACCTCCATGGGCTCCTTGGTCCTCTTAGAGTTTAAATATTTGCATAAAAGATTTCAGCGTACTTTTTAATGGATAATGATGAAAATATGGTTCAGGGCAGGAAAAGGTGTTGGGGGCAGAAATGCGTAAGGTTTGGTACGAGCCAAATAAAGAAATTAATCCATTTCCCCCAAAGAAATCTTTTAAGGGGAAATTTGCTTCCACCTCAATCCAACAAAAACACAGAGGCATCATTTCATACGCAAAGGTGGAGCAGGGTGGTGGGGTGTGTGTGGGATGGGGCTGATGGGGGAGCTGGAGACAGTCAGGACTCGACTGTCCTGCAACAGCACATGGTGTCTGCATCAGGACAGTGGTGGGCTTATATCTTCTGGAAGGGTGCCCCGGAAAGCGATATCAGCACATGGAGTAAGTGGTGTGTGGGCTACAGCCTTCCTGGTAAATTAAATGGCTCCTGGGAAAGATCCTGGCCCATGGAATTTGGGGATCCTCTACCTTCTCTGTGGTGGAGTCCCTTCACGATGCAGCTCTGAGACCAGCGTGGAGCTGAAACGTGTCATGGAGAAGAAGGCACCTCGGTGGCACCTGATGGTTCATGCAAAGCCCACCTTGGTCCTGCTGCTACTGCTGGTCTGGAAAGTCACCACGCAGTAGCAGGGCTGTCGTAAACATCATGGCAACAGTCTGAGAAGGGCTATTACAGCCTCATGATCCGAAGTCCTGATTTATTACATGAGCCTCGGTTGTCAACAGATTGGTTGTGATAGAGGGCAGCTAACAAGCTATTTTGCATGCTGATTAAACTTGCTTGTCAGTGAATGCTGGCACGATCGCTATCAGGAGAAGTGCGTCATGGCTGGGATTGCTTCTCATGTCTTTGAGTTGGAAATTCCTCCCCCCCCCAACAAACCCACAAAATGCTGAGCTGCGGCAAGAAGACAAATAACATTGTGGTGGGGCAATGGGCAAAGCCATCACTCACGTCAGGGGACGGGCACGGTGCCCCACCAGCAGCTCTCACACAGGGGAAAACATGGGAGGAGGGCACAATTGAGATTTTAAAATAGTCTTGTCCAGTGGGGGACTTTAAATGTCAGTGAGGAGTTCAGATTTTCTCCATACAATTTGCTGTGCTGGAGAGAGGCCTGTTTTGTCCTCTGGGGTTGACCCCCTGTGATGTTCCCATGCAGAGCAGTGCTAATGAGGTTGCCTGCTATCCCTGGACCATCAGCACATCTCTTCCCAGTCAGGACAAAGTCCTTTGTGTTCACAAAGCTGAAACCTCTCTCCATCCTCCTGATGCAATTTCGGAAGTTCAGAGCAAGACTTGTGTGCTGGCAGCCCAGAAAGCAAACAGCATCCTGGGCTGCATCGAAAGAAGTGCAGCCAGCAGGGGCAGGGGGAGCCCCTCTGCTGTGAGGACAGGCTGAGAGAGTTGGGGGGTTCATTCTGTAGAAGAGAAGTCTCCAGGGAGACCTTAGAGCCCCTTCCAGTCCCAGAAGAGGCCCCGGGAGAGATGGGGAGGGACTCTGGATCAGGGAGGGGAGCAACAGGATGAGGGGGAAGAGTTTTTAACTGCAAGAGGGGAGATTGAGATGAGATCTGG